>RJWM01003829.1:0-108298 GCA_004363535.1 Dasyprocta punctata | reverse complement strand
GGTCACTTTGGTCTCCTCATGCCACTGAGGAACCAAGCAAAAAAGGGAGTCACAGTACTGTCAGAGGTGATTGACCCAGACTGTCAAGGGGAAATTGGACTACTACTCCACAATGGAGGAAAGGAAGAATATACATGGAATACAGGAGATCCCTTAGGGTACCTCTTAGTATTACCATGTCCTGTTATTAAAATCAACGGGAAATAACAACAACCTAATATAGGCAGAATGACAAATGGCCCAGAACCTTCAGGAATGAAGGTATGGGTCACTCACCCAGGGAAGGAACCAAGACCTGCTAAGGTGCTTGCTGAGGGCCAAGGAAATACAGAATGGGTAGTAGAAGAAGGTAGTTCTAAATATCAACTACGACCCCGTGATCAGCTACAGAAAAGAGGATTATAATTGTACTATGTCTTCTCTAATATGGTTCTAATGTAACATAATGTTGACTATGGATTGTTAAACTGAAATGATGACAATAAGCATGACTTGTATCTGGAGTCTGATTTAAAGAAATGTGTCTGGTTGCCAAGTTGACAAGGGGTGGATTGTTACGGTTTATACATTGTGTCAACTTCAGAAGTCTAGTAGCTTAATTAAGTAACTCAGCAGCTCTACATCCTGGGGTGTAGAGCACAGTTACCTGGTCATTGTTACAATTTGAGAAGGCCAGAAGTTTAACTGAAAGACTTGGGAGGGAGCCAGGGGTCTTACTTTGTAAACATCCTCATTTTGTCCAAAGGAAGGCAAGGATGTTTGTGAAGCTACCCCCACCCCAGGGGAGCAGCCTGCATACTATAAAAAGGTGAATGAGAAGGGACTGGCTGCTGCTTCTTCGGAAGAGCTCCAGTCTTTGCTTTCAGCTTGGACATCGTCGCCTGGCTTCTGGCACAGACTGTTCAGCTTCATCGTAGACTCTTCAGCCTTCGTCGTAGACTCTCCAGTCTTCGTCGTAGACTCCTCAGTCTTCGTTGTAGACTCCTCAGTCTTCGTCGTAGACTCTTCAGCCTTCCGTTGTAGATTCTTCAGTGTTCCATCATAGACCGATCGGCCTCCTGATATGGACTTGCATAGGACACTGCAGTAAGCTCCAGCCCTTGGGCTGGACCCTTCCCCCTCCAGCTTGCAGACACCCTCTGCACGCTCCCTTATTCAACCTTGTGGCTGACCTTTGTAAGCCAATCTTGTTATTTCTTATACAGTTGTATATTTGGTGTTATATCTGTTTCTCTAGTAAACCCTAATTGATACAACATATAAACCTATCAATACACTTATTCTGTGTAGGACTTTTGTTCTTCCCTGTCATAGCTATAATGTAATATTTTCTTGTCCACTGTCATATTCCTATGCAACTTCATCAGTGTTACTTGTCTTAGGAAAGAAAAACTCAGAGTGAATAGAAACTAAAAGAGAACCACATATAATTGGGTATTTTATATGGCAGTGCTTGATATTGCAGTTACAGCTTTTGCTTCTTCTTAAGGGTTTTGCAGCTACAGTGACATTACAGTTTCCACAGTGACAGGTGAGACTCAATTTTCTATGTTTTGCTTTCTTGTGCCAAAGACTGACATTTAGATGTCAGCACAATGATATTCGTCCACTTAGAAAACTTTTGCAGACTCGGAGGAAGGCTATCTTAAGCATTCATCCTTCTCTTTCTTTTCTTATTATAACAGGAGTCTAACTTCTCACACAATTGGAGCGAATAAAGATTCTCCACACCTAAGTCCCTCAAATTTCCTTCTCAGTCATACTCTCATTTTCCTGCTATCATTCAGTCCTGAAGTATTTTATTTCAGGAATCTATGTGATAATCAACATCAAAACATACCAAACTATATTTCACTTGATACACAAAGAAACAAGTATACACTGTACATGCTGTTTTATTTTGTGCTTTTATTCTTCTATCCATACTACCCTATTCCTATCAAAATGTTGTAATTTTTGGGCAGAGAATATGGTATATAAAGTTTTTCAGATTGCTAAACAAAGGAATCTAAAGCATTTTTAGCCTTTATGTGATCATGATTAGTTAGGATTTAGTTGTGGACAGGAGTTAAAAAGATTCCTATATTCAGAGTATTCAGTAATCAAAATGATACAGAGACCTCACATTTAATCTACTTTATTTTCAAACATGTCAGATTAAGCTTTGAAAAATCATTCAAAACTTTAGTTCCTATTATGTAATTCAAATGTCCTTGTGATTTTTAAGGCTTTTGCTCTACTAACTGCATGCCTTAGTATAACATATTCCTAGTAGATTTAGTGTTCTTCCTCCTAAGACTGAATGCTCTTTTAATAGTGAAACATATGTTAAATGAGATATTGTTGTTATCAATCTGCTTCATATGATTTTTGGAGGCAGCAAACTACAAATATTTAATAGATGGAATATCATTATTACCTTATTTTAAAAATATTATTCTACTTGTTCACACAACAATGTATTAAAGCACTGATAAGAAATAATCTCAGAAATTGTGAGCAGGTTTCTGCTCAGTAGTCAAGTACTTGTGTAGCATGTGCCAAACTTTGTGTTAGAGCCCAAGCAAAATAGAAATGAAAGAAAGAAATTTCCTCAGAAACTAATTCAAAAATATACAGTCATTATCAAAATTTTACACAGTGCCATATGTTTTAGAAAATGAAAATTTTGGATATTTATGTTTAAACACATAAAATAGAAGAGAAAGATCATGATAAAGGTGTTACTCTATTTTTAAAGAGAAACAACTTAAATACATATGATCACATCTGCAGAAAAATAAGTGATATACTGAAAAATACTCTGGGGTGAATTTGCAGGGTAAAAGGTTTTGAGATTGAAATGAAATGAATACTATCTATTATAGAATGAGATGTTTTTTACCATCTCCACATCATTCTGCTCATTGTATGGACTTGCATAGAGGAACTCCTTCATTGCATACTAATGGGTTGCATTAAACCTCATTATACTTTCATACCAATTCTGAGAACTGGAAGAAAATAACTCTGAGGATAAGTATTCCAGTAATTCTATCCTTTAAGATTTAGGTCAATTTAGCCTGAATATTCTTGCCCAAATGTGAATATACATATAATATTGTGAGCTGCAGGACAGATAAGTTCACATTTTACCTTAACTGAAAGAAAAATTGTTGTCCCTGACAAGATTGCAAGGTGATTTGGCACGAGTTACTTACTACAATTTTCTTCATCAGAATTATCACTGCAGTCATTCTGGCTATCACATCGCCAGTGATCTGGAATACAGTTGCTGTTTTTACACTGGAATTCATGAGGTCCACATGTCTTTTTATCTGTAATGGAAAGAGCTTGAGTTTGCATCAGTGACTTCCATGAGGACACCCTTCACAATTCCCTAGTTTCACTGAACATGACACTGTCTATGAATTTAGTGCAATTCACGACTGCAAAAATTTGTAGGAAAAAGGTGAAAACAAGTTCTGGATAGTTCTTTTTTTGTGTGTGTTATTAGTCATATTTTCATCAAAGTCAGATTACAAAACTCTTCAGCAACTATTCAAGGGAAGTCAACACAAATCACTCAGAAAAAGGCAAAATTATCCCAAACCATCATCTTTTAAGCATGCTCCATTTTAGCCTACTCTATTTGTGCTGTTATTAAACTCCAAGATTTCCATCTTGTCTTTTTTTTTACAAGTGTCTCTTATTTGTAACCTACTTTAATTTAGCTGCTCTTTTAAATTTTTGTCATTACCCACACATAAAACTCATAGAAAATGTAACCTATGTATACATTTTCCAAAATGTATGAAATATGTTTCACATGAGAGATATTTTTCGAACTTTAGAATTTTTACATTAGCCTAATGAATTGTCTTTGGATTTGGACCAAAGTGTGAATGCAAAATAAATGTATGTCACACATACAAATTAAAAACATAATTTAAAGGTAATTTTCCATATTTTTTTGTATTTCTACTTTTTTCTTTTTTTATTATATAACAAAAAAGAATGTACAGGACGTTAGACAAATATTGGCAAGAAATACAAATGTTATAAATACTATATTATTTTTAAAAGAATAATTCACCAGTAAAAATGAAATTTGAAAATGACCCTGTGAAAACTACTTTTCACTCAAAATTCTTTTACTTTAACTATCTTAACTGATTTTTATATACATTTACATTAACATATACACAGTTTTTCCTTCAGTTTGTCACACAAGTGCAACAATACGATGGGTACATATGTGTGACTTATTTACTTCACTGATAAATGTATTCTCAAGGCACAACCATTTAAGTATGAAAGTGTCTAGTTTATTGTTGCATTTTGACAGAGACGTGTCACATGAGGTCAGGTATTGATTATTTCACTTGTGGTGTCAGGTTGGCTTTCAAAAATTTTGAATTTTGGAGTATTTCAGATTTCAGATTTTTCAGATATGGATAGTGAACCTGTAATAAGGCCTTACATGTAGACAGAGATTGAGATTAATAACATTCTACTCATCATGAGCCTTTAAATAAGGCATGTGCAACCCACAATCCATGGACCACATGCTGCCTCAGACAGTTAGCAAAGTGACCATACAAGACTGTAAACTTTAACATTACTACACAATGTTTAGCAATGTTCCTCATGACCTGAGTACACAGTTCGAAAACAACAACAGAAAGCTACCTAGGAGAAGGTGGATTGCACTGGTCACTCAACCTCCTATTTCCGCTGTACAACATGTAAAGGAAACCCTTGTAGACCAGATCATACTTGTACATGTGACATGGTAGTAAAATGCAGCAACCATCGAATAGTATATTAACCTACTATGAATGTTGTGGCTGTGAAGACGAGCCCTTATTATCATTAGACATGCACGTTTTCTGTTTTTAATTATTAAACACAGCTATTTGTTATTTCTTAATAAATTGAATAAGGTAAAATAGATGTTTAGCAACCATGCTGAGACAGGGGTTTAAAGCAGGACACATAGCTGGGTAAGTGGGAGTGTCCTGTTAATAAGAGAGTTTTGGGACATGTGCAGAGCAGTTACAAATCCTTACACCTTGCCCCAAGTTGAGAAAGGTATCTTAATTTCTTCTGTTACTCAATCAAGCAGGTTTTTGATGACCAAATCTGACATCAGGATGTGCAATATAAAAGGCAGTAGCCATTAACCTCCTGGCTACTGTAAGCCTTTTCACCACCCCACTCCACACTATGAAAAGCATATTTCTTTTCCTTTCTTTAATCCTACCTTGAATAAGTTTAGTAAATGAAAAACAACTTGCCACCTTCTTTCCTGTCAGTTCTTTTTTCAAAATAACAAAAGCTTGGAAAGAGCCCTGAGGAAGAGGGCAGCATCCTTGTAACCCTGTGCAAAATTGAGGCTCTCTCTTTCATATACTTAGATCAGCTCCTTCTATGTCAGGTTAAAAATGGACAGTAGCATGATTCAAATTTCAGAATAATAAAATAAGTTACTTAAAAGAGGTGAATTATTTTGTGGTAGCTGTAATTTATATTTCAAATGCATCTTGTGAAATTCAGACTTGATTTGAAATCAAAAATGATTTAGTCATAATTGTGAAAATTAAGTAATAACGATCTACTGAGGATTTAGCCTAGCTTTTAGCTAGGCATTTCCATAATGTGATCACACCCAATTCTCATAGTGTCCTTAGGAAGTGCTATTATACTTATGCAAATAAAAAAAGAAAATAAGTATTGGAAGAGTTTACATAATTTCTCCAATTTACAAGGATTTTAAATTGTGTTAAATGGCTAGGATAAAATTATATCCAGCTATTATTATAGAAAATATCAAGAAATACTTCCAAAATATATTTATTCTGCTTGCTTTTTCCTCCTTACTTGCTAATAATTATTCATAAACTAGCTTATGTCATGGTATGGAGTGTGAGTCTATATTCTTTTTTCACTGTTTCATATTGCTTTATACTCAAATAATAGCTTAAGATTTGCAGAAGTTCTAAAGTACCATTCTTCATATCTTAGCAAATTAGGAAAAATGTTACAGTGTTACAGTGCTTAAAGTTTGACAGTATTCAGGTATTTATATTTATATTAAATCATTGAGGTATTTAGGTATTTATAAAACTTTCAGTTATAAAACAACAAACTACTGCTCTATGTGTGAATATTAATTTTATTTAATTTTATCATTTTTGTACTACTTTCAATAATATATGAAAAATTTAGAATGCAAGAATATAAGAAATTTCAGACTAAATCATATAATAGATAACTTGATCTGTTATTAAAATAGTGACCCTAAAGAGAAGAATTCTCCCTGACTGCAAAAGATTAGTCGCTTACAATTAAGTGGATTTATTTTAAATAATTGTTTTCTACTTTTTTGTATACTGATACAATATCATTATTTGAACCAGAAAATTCTATATGTATTTCTTAAAAAAATCAAACTCATAAGATTTCCTCTTGGTAAAAATAATACTGGGTGATGATCAATTACTTTGCATAAAGTATACAAATTTTGTTTCCAAATTATTTAACTTTTTTTTTTTTTTTTTTTTTTTTTTGCAGCACCGGGGATTGAACTCACAACCTCGCGCCTGCCAGGGCAAGCGCTTAAGGCACTGAGCCAAACTCCCAGCCCTAGTTTTTTGAGGCAGGGTCACACTATGTAGCTCAGGCCGGCCTTGTGCTCGCGTTGTAGCCCAAGCCGGCCTCGAACTCACAACGCTCAGCCTACCTCAGCCTCCAGAGTGCTGGGATTAAAGGCGTGCGCCACCACGCCCGGCTCCAAATTATTTAACTTTTGACAGTACACATAAAAGTTACAGTGGTGTGTGGGACTTCTGGGAAGATGGCGGAGTAGTAGGATGCAGGGAAAACAGCCTCTCTGAGAGACACCATCTAGATGTGGGAACACACAATCTTGAGGAAGATAGAAAGGAGGGAGATATGTTCCTTGGACCCAGGAAGAGTCTGAAGTCTGAATTGAACCCCACAGAAAGAGCAAAAAGAAAAAATTCAATTAAGAAGAAGGTGGTAGCTGGCAGAGCCTTCACCCAGAGCCAATCTCACTCCATGAGGAGTGCCTGACCATCTTGTACAGGGACAAGAAGGAAATGAACTGAAGATATCTCACAAATCATTAAGATCTCACCCACTGTAGGCTCCAGAGTACAAACATGTCAAACTTTTATTTAAGAACAGAAACCTTGAGGACATTTCTCAAAAGGGATCTCCTAAGGAATTGGTTCTTCATAATTCATTTCACTGTGCTTAAATATTTAGGCACTCAGAGGCCACTGCAGCCATGGCCCAAGGGAGCTTGGCTCCTGGTTCTTTCAATAGCAGACTTTGACAACTTTCACGTGATCATTGTTCATGTGTGAAAGTTACCAAACAGTAGACTGAAGGGAGTTCTGCTGACAGCCTGAGTTGGTAAATATGGACCCAGCTCATGTGGCCAGAAGCCAGGTCAATCCTGAGTTACATAGGGTTGGAAGGATGCACTGATGTGAGGTCCCCGTTATATGTGAATGCTTGCATCCAGCATCATTTCCGGGACTGGACTGACACCTGCGACTTCCAGCATGAACAGAGTCACGTCTTGGCTTGAACTCTGCTCCTTACACCCTGGGTGTGGAAAAGAGCCATGAGTCTAAATCAATAGAAATTTTTATTTGTATTTTTCACTATTTTTTTCTTTCTGTTCATTGCCCCCCTTCTTTTATTCCAATAATTGCCCATTTTTTAAGACTGTGTGTGTGTGTGTGTGTGATGGTGTATTGTGTTTCACTTCCTCTTGCCCTTTTCTTCCAATAGCTTACAGAGAGTAAAGTATTCTCCCATGTCCTTTTTTATTCCTTCTACGTATCCATCTATTTTCATCTGAATTTTCTCTCCTGTTTCTTACCTTTCCTCTACCATTCTTTTGTTTCACCTCCCCCATCCTCTCTCTGTAACTTTTCCTCTAATACATATATTAGCCATAGAATCATTTCCCAACCCATTTCTCACTACTGATTTTATACCCAGTTTTTCCTGTTATTCCATCCAAATGCATCATCTAAATATACGACCTACCTCTGCCATCATTAGGATCATTTGCCCCCTTCTTTTTCCTCCTTCCCATATCACTTAGCAGAAGACTTAAAAATACCTTTTCTTTTTTTCTGTTCCCCTCTGGCATTACTCAGTCCCCAACCATCTGGGGTTTAGATAATTATTCTATAAAATTACTGTTGAATGTTTTATTTAAACCATAAGAGAAGGCATTGCTATTGCATTTAGTATGCAATCCTAGCTACTGGGTTAATATTTGGGCTGCTATGATAGGTATGGATTTCTTCTCCAGGCTAACAAAAGATCCAAAAAGGGGTCTCATGGTATGTTCTCAACCTGTTCAAATAGACACAATTATCCCTGATTACTTTATTACTACTGTAACTGATTTGATGGCATAGAAATACTCCTGGCTTAGTGGGCAACTCTGTGCCAGTGATTTGGTGGTCTGCTAATTCTACCATGCTACTGAGAGAGAGAGAGAGAGGGAAAGAGAGAGAGAGAGAGAATTCCTAATCCAAAAACTCAGGCAGGATCAGTCTCTACAAGAAGTCCTGCAACCTGGCAGAAAGAAACCCTGAGTATGAGTTAGCTTCAGTATTGCAGTGGAAGATTCAGAGAAGTTATTGAGGTGTGAGCACTCAAACGCTGGCAAAAATGCTACATGTGAATCATGTATACACTATCTCATTGGATTATTTAATCTATATTCCCACTGGATATAAGTTTGAATTTTTATTTGTTTCTTGATTTATTTAATAGTCTAGTATTATTTTATGTTCTTTTAGGTTTTTTTGTGTGTATTGAGTTTTTACTTTCACGTATTTTTTCTTCTATTGGCTCTGACATAATAGGTTTCTAGGCTCTCTACCTGATTTTATCTCGTTATCTAGCTTCTTCCCCTCAATCGCTAAAACAATACTAATACCGTATTTATTTTTCCAAATACATAAACTCTTCTTCCCAAGTTTTTAAGTTCCCACACTTGACTCCCTCATAGTCGCAGCTTTCTTTTCTACTATTTACTATCAATTCTCCGCATCCTAAGCCTTTAGTTTTCCCATATCTTTCCTGACCTTACATGGCCTACTGTCTTCTCTATCTTTAAGTTCTGATTTCCTCACAACTTTCCTCAGTCACCAAGTAGCCTCCTTCCCCACATATCTCACACCAACCCCGACAAATATTCTCTGAAAAGTCCCAGTACTAACCCTTAAACTTACATAAAAATATTCCAGTAGAATAAGACACCAATTCAAACTCTCTTCTCATCTATCACTATCCCCCTACAAACCTTGCTCTTGGTATCTTGCACTCCTCAGCCAACCTCTGTCATTTTTCTCCTTCTATTTCCTAACTCACTGTAAAACGATCACAAATAATAAATGGCCATAGTACACATAAAGATTAGACAAAAAGGGAAAGTGTAATTGCAAGGAATGTCATATAGAAGTGTTGTATGATTGAATCTGCTGTTGCTTTTACACCCCAAAATAATGCTTTCAACAAAACACAGGGACAAAGTTCAAATCATAAAGCCCATAACAAAGGAAAGAATTGCTTGCATGATAATAGAAAGCTGAAAATTTTTGACAAGAAGGGAATATACTACTAAAAATATCCATAAACCATAAATTCTCCCCATTTTCTAGTCCTCTCCCTATAATGCCCATTCCCCAAAAAAGGAGGGATTAAAAAGAGGTATATATATATCAACATAAGATCCTCGAGTTCATCAAGATCTTCCAAGGCAGATCAAGAGGTCAGAAACGGAGAACAAAACAAATACCAGGTAGCGGAGCTCTATAAAAACTTCACAGAAGAAATGAAGAAAATAGATTAAAGAAGAAATGAATCAAAGCGCACACCAATTTCACTCAATATGCCCACAGCGAATTATGGGGAAATAGGTATGAATAAAAAAAATAATGAGCTAACCAAAGCAGTTTAAAATTTAAATAATAGATTCAACAAGGATATAAAATCCTTAAAAATGTAAGACAGAAATACAGGAAATAAAAACTTAATAGAATTCATAAATACAAAAATGATCAATGTGAAAACACAGTGTCCAATACTGAAAACAAAAGAGTAACAATGAAAAACTCAAAGAAATCAAAAAGAAAATGAGAAAAAGAAAAAAAAAAGATTTTTCACAAACTACTACATAACAATAATAAGAGCAATCTGAGACTAATTGGTATTACAGAAAAACTAGAAGATACCACACACAGATTTTGTAACACATTTAAAGAAATCATAGAAGAAAATTTCCCAAATATAAAACAGCAGATTAAAATACAAATAAATATTTATAGAATATCAGACACTTATGGCAATAAGAGAAGATCACTAAGATATACCCTTATTAAATTACCATAAATCCAGAATAAATAAATAAATAAATAATTAATTAATTAATAAAGAGCAGATCTTTCAAAGTAGTCAGAGAAAAACAAAAACTCTCTTATAAAGGTAAACCGATTAGAATCACAGCATGATTCTCAACATGAATTCTAATGGCCAGGAGAACTTGGAGTGAAATACTGTAACCCCTAAAAGAAAATAATTTCCAATCCCAATTAACTTATCTAGCAAAGATATACTTCAAATTGGATGGAGAAATAAGTTTTTTTTTCATGAAAAGACCATCTCAAAAGATGCATGAGTGCTAAAGCAGCTCTTGAGAAAATATGCAAGAATATTTTTGACAAAAATCATGAAATAGACACAGTGAAAATCACAGAGGAAATGAGTGAGGTCAATGGATAAATAGCAAGACAAAGCATCAGGGAAAGAAAAAGCGAAAGATTCACTAACAGACAAGGAAGGCAATGATGTAAATAACCAATGAATCTCAGTAGTATCTCTCAAAGTTAGTGGCTTAACAATTTTATAGATACACATTCATTCAAGAAAATAAAAGTAGTCACATATTTCTGTGAAGCTGATCCTAGATCATTCTTTAAAATGACCAAATAAAAAAGTAATTCAAATTGAAATATACCATACAATTAAGCACTGCTTGGGTGTAAAGAAACTAAACACTTAACAGACAGTAACTTGGACATATTTTAGCAATTTAAGGAAACAGAAAAAAAAAAAAACAGCAAATGAAAACCTAAAGCGTGAATTTAAGTGCACAATATCTAAATATAAGTAAACTCTATAAATGGCAAGAAGAGTTATTGATTGTAGAGAAAGCATTAGGGAAATTGACTGAAAGGTACTACCTGCTAAATAAAATAAGGACAATAGTATGTTGTTATTATTTCTATCATCACTTTGAGAAATTCATAACTAGGCAAGAAGGAGAACAAGGACATTTGGAAAATAAGTGTAGGTATCCATTTGCATATCATGTGAACAGAGATGTCAGGAGACATATAGGATGAGAGATCAGAATCATACAGGGTTGATTTTTTTAAAGTGATTTCTATGTAAAAAGGTAATGCTTTGATAGTTAACAAATGGTTATCCTGCCCCAAGAAGACAAAGTCTTCCACAAAAGAAAATATTCCAGCTCTAACTGTATCTTTCTGAGTCCAGTTAGCGTCTTCTGACACTTTTTGGGTTGGTGACATCCACATAGTGAATATGTATCATTAATGTTTTATCAGTTTCATTTTTTTGCTTTATTTTTCAAACTGCTCTTCTCACACATTATGATGCTGTTAATCCTGTATCCCTGACTCCACTGTCACAGGAATGAACACATGATCCAGGATGTCCTCGTATTATTCTACCTCACTATCCTAATAGTTTGTGATGGTCTTTAGTCACCTCACAGTCCAAGTCAATGTCTGCAAATTGAGACATAACATTTTTGACCTGAAAAGAAGCAGAAAATGGCAAAGAAAGAAGTCTTTGTACATGGAGAAAGCTTTTGCCTGCTGCCCTTAAGTAGTCTTTTCAAAAGTTGCCCATAACATTTCTGCACGCATCATGATGGTCAGAAATTACTCACATGATGACATCTAGCTACAGGGAAAACTGGAAAATATAATGACTTATTCTGAAAAGCAATGCATTAAACTAAAATGTGGGATTCTGTATCTAAGGAGAAAATTTAAAAAATGGATACTGAGGTAGGTTTTAGGAGTCTCTGTTGATAACCTACCCAGGACAATTAAAGCCATTTTAGGTTATTTCTTGGGACAATGAAAAAAAAAAAAGAGAATAATTTTCTCCTAGTGATATTGCAAATCTTGTAACCTCAAGTTGCCATGGATCATTTTCAAAGCCATGTGGAAAGTAGCTATTTCAGAAGAAACTGATAGAACTTAAAAGTGCAGAAATAGGCAGTTGGACTGAAATGACTCAATGTGAATATTTGGATCCAAAGTCAGTTTTATTTACTATTTGGAAACATGACAGAAAGTTTATATTTGCTTACCAGTTTGTGTTGAATTTCTGTCTCCTAAGGACAAGATAGGCCTTGACTAATGCAAATACTGTATTATGTTTACTGTGTAAAAGTACTATAGACTCCTGATAATAATGTTATCTATATGTGCAGACTTAGATAATTCCTGCCCTACTTCATTGGCTTAGAATGACCTGAGTAATAAAAGTTCTTACACAAGAAGCCTCACAAGCAGTCCCTACTTAAAAATGACTTGAAAATCCTGGTTTCCAAGGTCAATGGGATAGTCTCCTTTGTTTAAGCATGTTCTCTACAAGACGTGTTATTATAGCCTCCAGTGATATTGATTATCTGGAAAGCTGCAGACTGTCCCACATTGTAAAGTGGTTGGTGGATGTGAAAATTAATTTCATATTATTTCTCATTAATCAGAGTAATATTCCTCAATGAACACTGAAATCCACAATCTGTTCTTCAAAGGGAGCTCAGAGGGATATGTGGATGCACCACCAATTAAAGATAACAGCCACTACATCTTGCCCCTGTTAGGTTCAGGTACTCCAGTTTCACTTTGAATTTTTAGTTTTTGTTTGACTTTTACATTATTCTTACAGGCAGAGAACAGAAAGGATTACAAAGTAAAACAAATGATCAATGACATATTTTCTTTATAAAGAGGGGAGCGTATAATAACCTATCTCTTTATAAACATCACTAATGACATTTTAAAAATTGCTTGTCAATGAAATGTAATGTTCAGTGGAAGTTTCTCAAATTCACCTCATGCAGTTTTAGAAAGTGTCATATTACATCTTGCAATGCTATCTATCTCACTTGACAATAAATTGTGATTTTTTTCTCATTTATAAATTTGTATTGTAACTTCATGACTGAAGTGGTGTGTGTGGGAGGCAGTCAGTTATATTCTCATCTTTTGCTAACATAATCTGTCTCATCTGCTAAGCTCTTGCAATTCCACTCAACATGCTTTTCTTAGCCTGTAGTCTTGACAAATGCTCTGTGTGACAATATTATACAAACAAACTTTGCATTTCTAAATCAGAACTGAAGAAGAAACTAAGCATTCATAATGCAGAAGCATAGACATAGTCTTCAGAGTCACATTTACGCTGTGATTATAGAGTCTGGGGGAAAAATTCTAGCAATTCCACTGATGTTCTTCAATGTGCTCAGACACAAACAAAATAAGTCCTTCCTTTGCTTTTTAAAACAAATATTTATTCTATTTTTAAAAATGAGAGTAAATACAATTTGAAGCAATTAAGAGGTGAGTCTGTCAAACTATTTAAAATACACAATTTATGGCATAGTCTAGTGTGTCTGCCACTGAATCTGAAGCACCAGGTATTTGCTCAGTCGACTTCATATTTTCTGATGCACTGATTCAAATTTGATTTGATGGGAGGCAACAAAGTAGAGGACAAAAATCTGAAATGTTTAAGGCAAAGTTTGAGTTGAAGCATAGTTCTGAATCTTATTACTGTATATGCTAAGGTGACTATCTTTTTCGTATTTCAGTTTCCTTATGTACTTAAAACTCAAAACAATATATATAGCATTAAAGTTAAGTCTTGGCTTAGTAAATAGTAACCAGGAATGATTAAATAGTAACAAAGAATGATTAATCAGTTATCTAATAAATAGTAGCTGTCAATTTAAAAAAAAAAGTTTGATTGCAATACCAGCTTTATCTTCTAGCTAATCAATTTTGAGATGGGGGGAAGTGATGTTAAGTGTGCTGTGTTGTAGGGACTGATTCAGTTCCTTTACAATTATTACCTTATTGCTTTAATATAATAAATAATTTTACTACAACATTTTGAAGCTTTGGATTCATTTCAGGAGCAAAGATCTAGCCTTGACGACTTACTGAAGGTCACACACCAAACATTAGAGTCAAAGAAGACAGCTAAATACTCATCTGAAAATGTAAACAGAAGATCTCTAGGGTGTTTTAAAGAAAAATGTGCTTTAATTTACAATTTGCACAGATCTACTCATCAGGATCATAAAAGTTTCTTGCCTTAAACCATTCTTGTATCCTCTGAAAAATAGCACTGATAAGAAACATGGGTTGTTTGGAAAAATTTAAGACAAGAAAAGTGGAAATAACTGACAGCCACATAACACAGAGATAAGGTATACTATATTTTGCAGACTGTGAAAGTAAAAACAAATACAAATTTTATATTACACATCTCATGATAGTGGTACAAAAATAAAATTATAGGTCATTAAATTTTTTCATAAATACATTTTTTGTACAAGATTCCTTTTGTGGATATACCTTAAACAATTACCTACAGTCCAGCATTTAATGTTTTATTTTGTATTTCCCTCAATTTAAAGAAGAAATATAATTAAATTTGGAAATAAAATACTTTCTTCTACAGTTCAGCATGCAGATACTTGTTTTAAGAAATCTTTTGTTAGACACAGTTGCCCCAGCTTTGTATTTGGTCATCTTTATACTGTGTTTTCATTCTTGGCATACATTCTGATGTTCCACCCAGAGGCACTAATATTTTTAGATGCAATCCAATGTGTTTATTGGTTTGTTAGCAAAGTGAAACACACTTTCTACTTGACATCTGTGAAACACTTCCTAGCATAAGATGCATTTTAAAATTACCTCTATGTTTGCAGTTCCTGTAATTATATTAATAATTATTAAGAGTCAAACTATCTTTTAAAAGCTATACTGAATAATTTAATTTACTAGGTTTATGTACACATTTAGCAAACTTTACCCTGGTAATGTAAGATTAAGGTGAAGAAAGAGGACAGTACAGACAAAATTTTGTCTAAATTGCCATTTATTCACAAACATAAAATGAGATACGCACTACTAGATAAAAATCCATGGAGGTGCAGTATATATGTCTTTTAAGACCAACTAAAAAAAGACATAGACAGGTACATCCTGCTTATATACTGATACAAGTTATATAGGCAAGCAAAAGATGCAGTTAATGGTCTCTGGAGCCATATATACGATCAATCCAACATGCATACCTGTGTGTCCTATACATAGGGGACATAGTGCAGGACATATTTTTGTGGGAATAAAAAGAATTATGTAGGTAATGGTGTGTTTGCATTTCATACTAAAACTATAGAATCGTTTAAAAATGAGGTGGAGTAATTTTTAAAACAAGAAAATTTTTTCAAATCTGTATTAATTTGCTGCTAAACTCATTTTTGTACAGCAATACTGTATGTCTAGATTGTATTACTAGGGAGAAGAGAGGTTAAGTTTGAAGTCAGATTTTTATAAATCTCTTCTTCTAAACAATTGACCCAAATTATTTAGCTATCAAATGTCTTGGAAAGCACACAATAAATCCATAAAGAACATTAAATACAAACATGTTAATATATTTATTTGAATGATAAACTGTCAGATTACTTAACACTTTTCTTCTCTAATGTTTAAATTTCACTTAAACTCACTGACATAACATTTTTATTGTTTTTATTTCTGGTTTTTTTTTTTTTTTTTTCTGGTACTAGGAATCAAACTCAGGACCTCACGCTGGATAGGTAGGCAGTATGCTGCTGTGCTTCATCCCTGCCCAAAATGTTATATTTTTAAAGGTGAAGCCAAGACACACACACACACACACACACACACACACACACGTGGGTACATATATAACTTATTCAGTTTGCTTTCAATTTTTCAGAATTTTGATATTTATAAATTTTCTAATTAAAATGTATGCATTTTTGTATAAATTACTCCAGAATTTGACTAAATTGCATATATTTTAGTTTCACTGAATGGCTAGTTTGTATGCCATAATATTTTTCTTACACCTTTTCTACATTATTTCAAAATTTTCTTCAAAAAGTTATAAATTTTTTATCTAACATGTTTTCCTTCATAGACAAGGGCATTTAGTATGCATCTAGAGGACAGATTTGTTTCTTATATTTTCTTTCCTATACTCCCAAATACCTGAGAAAAGTTGTATTTTATTGGTTTATAAAGTTTAGAAAGACATTACTTTCCTGTTTAGGGGACAGGTGATCTAAAGAAAAATCATGTTTTAGTAACATGGCAGTTGCCATACTCACTTTCAGTTATCTAATTAAAGTTTCCCTAGTGTAATCCAATTTTCATGTCAAGTCGCTTCAACAGAGCAGACTACACAAAGTCAGAATAATAACACAGAATCTATGTTTTAAGAACCAAAATGATAAATTTTAAATAAATTGTCAAAAGAAGTTAACAGGTGTGCTGGACTATGGGGATCACATCCGTGAGTCTTAGACTAACACATTTGAATGGATACACGCCAGGTTAGCCTCTTATCGCTTGTACGCATCAGGGTAATCTCCTGCTCTTTATACCTTCACGCAGTCTGTGGAATCCTCTTTTGTCAATATTTCTTCTTTAAAATTAATTTAATGATAAACTTGAGTTGCTGCTAGAAAAATGTTTATCCCTTGAGACTATAATGTTAAATGAAATGAAGCAGAGACACAAGCTTAAATATCACATGATTTCTCTCATATGAGAAATATAAATAGTAAATAAAGAGTACATTAAAAGTTGATAATGGAACGTAGGGAGACCTTTCTCGAATGGCAAGAGGATCAAGTGATGGGTACGGGAAGGGAGGGGAGGGAAAAGGATGAAAAAAGGAATGAAGTTGTGTTATGCCCACGCACCAACTCCACCCCAGGAGTGTGAATAATATGTGCAGCAAACACAGACTAATAAGAGAAATTAATATCATGCATTTTAAAATCTGATTTTAAGTGGAAAAATATTTAGCATCAAATCTGTGTTTGGAGTTGAAACTGTAATAAAACCTTGAGCGGCTGAGGTTTCTCAAATGTAGGGACATCTGTAGGTTCTTGGACCACCCCAAGCAATGAAGCCTTGTTCTGGAATATGAAAGTGATGCATAGGATGGCAGTGACCCGTCTCCAGACCTATGCACACTGAACAAGTCCTTCTATTACGCGAGTGTATGGCCCTGCCTGAGTGCAATTTGGAAGTTCCTTTCATAGAATTAATGGCCTTCTCTCCTCCTCTCCCTCTCAATTGGTTTCAGGCATTTGATATTATCTCTCAAAGTTCCCAAGAAGGTTAGCTCTATTCCTGTGATAGTTTTCTCAATAATGTATGATTCTTGATTCTCTAACTTCCATGACTTACTTGAGCAGTTCCTTTTTGATTTCTGGAATCATCTTTCAAACATTCCTCTCCCTCTTGTATTCCTATCCTCGCAGATGCAGGTCAATACTAGGAAAACTTAGCTGGCGATTTCTGCAAACATTTACTCAACTTATTTGTATTGACGCACTGTGCACTGTTTTGAGCTTGGTATACAGCAATGAATGAAATTAAGCTTGCAAGCTAGCAAGATTTTTTTTTTAATTTACTGGAGGGTAAGAAGTCTTACAGGGAAAAATAAAAAAAGAGGTTAGAAAATGTGCTTTGGGGGGAGAATTATGAACTCTGAATTAGGATACTCTGAAGACAATATATTAAGAAAATAAACTTGAAATTCGATGATGAGGGATTGAATCATGTTCAGGGAAAAAAACATCCTAACCAGAAGAAACATTTTCAAGGATGAAAGAGAGGTGGAATCTAAGGGAATAAAAAGGATCTCAGATGACTGAGTGAAATAAGCAAACAAACTCAGGGACAGCAGAGGGAGAGTTCGGGGAGACCTTCCAGTGGGCAGATACGGGCATACTTTTAGGTAAAGTTGTGCTTGCACAAAATGTCTTTTACTATGTATCCTACTCAGAAAGAGCATTTTCTTTATGAACTTTCTTTTTCTTATAATGAATTTCAAAAAGTAGAGATTGAAGGATTACCAAATGATTGTAACTACTTGTAAGTCCAAATTTTGAACTTGTTATAATTTATTCTTTGGGCTGTATATTTCGAATGATTTTCATGTCCTCAGTTTTGTGGTTCATCGTTATGAAACTACCAAAGAGGCATATACTGATAAAGTATGTAGTAGGTGGTAATAAGACAAAAATTGTATTTTAAAGACTGCAACATATGCAAAATAAAATGCATGTTTGATCAGATATACTGATTTCAAGTTAATAATCTGGTTTACTGACTACATTTACTGACTAGATTTATTGCCTAAAAATAACAAAGAGGGTTAGGCATGGTAGCGTTTGCCTGTAATTCTGGCACCAAACAGAGGCTGAGGCAGGAGAAATCATACATTTCAGTCCAATTTGGACAATTAAAAATGAGCAATATTGTGTCTCAAAAGAAAGTAAAAGGGTTGGGGATATAGCTTAGCATCATAAGCACCTCCCTGGCAAGCACGAGGTCATGAGTTTGTTTCCTATTACCCCAAAATACAGGAAAGAAGAAAGAAAGAAAAGAAAAAGAAAAGAAAAATCAATGAGTAAATCCTGGGTTCAAGCCACAGTACTTGAAAAAGAAATTTAAAAAAAGATCTATTATGTCGATTTGGATTATACTTTATCATAATATTGCCATATTTGAGTTCATTGTAGTCAATACAGAAAAATTTTGTTATGTAAAGGGCACATAAGTAAAAGTTACTTGTGGCAGTCTTTTGAAATTGATATTATCTCCAGTTCCAGTTTATATTTTAAATTTTATGCTTGAATTTTTTAAAACACTTATTGTATATTTTCTGTGTGTTAGTTTCAAGGCTAAGTTGTACTCATATAATTCTCCCAGTGTTTCGGTTAGGAAAATATATTGAATAGCAGAAACACAAATTACACTAGAGCTCATGTCACAATAAATTACATTTTCCACAGCCCATAACCCCGGGACTAGGACTTGAGTCCATACCATCTAACTCCAATATTTGTGCTGTAAACCATTATGAAAAGCATGCAAATCACTACCCACAACAAATCTTTTCAAATGCTTTTTTCTTTTATTGTTTTAAACTAGCATCTCAGTTTTATAAACTCTTAAAAGATGATTAGAATTGTCTGCATATCAAACTTGAGCAAAAGATAATTGAAGAAAGCAAGTTTGTTTTTCATGAGATCTGAATCTACAACCTATCTACATCAGAGAGGGAAAAACGATGCTCCTATGCGAGCACATTTCACATTCTAAGGTAAATATGGACACTGTTTCAAGGTTTCCAGTAACAAGGTTTGTTATTTCTGAACTGTGTTTCTTCATAAGCTGGAGCATTTTACACTTTAAACACATAAGGTGGCTCATTTACAGCACTATGCTTTTCTCTTTCTCTGTGTCTGTTTCTCTGTCTTCTCCACTCCTTTTATCAATCAGCAGAGAACCTGACCCCTACTTGACTCCATGTTCAATAAGGTGCTACTTATCCATAAAGGATCACGTTAGCCTTTATCTTATTCCCTCATTGGCTGCCTAGTCAGCAAGGTATCGATTTTTTTTTCTTTTAGGATTCTGCTTCGTGTACATTAATATTCACTTGGCTTTACTCCCAAACGTCTTTAAAAACCCTAATAGTGCACTTGCCTGTTAGATGTCTTTATTCACCTTTTAATAAGTCTGCTTACTTTCTGTAATAATGCTACACCTTCTATAGACTCATATTCATTAGAGAGACAGCAGGTTATAAAAGAAATGCAAAAAACCAGTGCTCAAACTGCATTTTATGAGAATTCAAATAAAGATGCCAATAGAATTTATTTTAATACAACTATTAAACACATGCAGAAAGCAAAGTATCTCAATGGGTAATATACATCATGATTAAGTTTCCATTCATTTAGCCACTCAAATGTCCCTTTAGCTTTTAAATGCATCACTACAAACAATGAAGGAACAGAATTGTTCCTCATAGAATAATCTATTAAGTCTAAGACAAACAAAAGCAATGGGACTTTAAACGTATATTTTATCTCATAATATGTCTTCATGAATCTTTTGGTTAATGTCTACAATGAAAGTTAGTGAAAATTATTACAGTATCAGTGGAACTGCTGACTAGAGCAGCAACTGAGCAGAAGGGGAGGAGAGAGGAATGCATAAAATGGATAACCTTGTTACTTCTCTAGAACAATGTTACCCAGTTCACTTATCACATATAGGCTGGTTATTCTCAACCCAAAAGGCCAAATCAAAAATGGTTCAAACTGCCTTTAATCCCAGCACTCGGGAGGCTGAGGTAGGAGGAGCGTTTTGAGTTCGAGGCCGGCCTAAGCTACAATGTGAGCAAGACCGGACTGAATTATGTAGTGTGACCCTGTCTCAAAAAATTTAGGGCTGGGAGTTTGGCTCAGTGGATTAAGTGCCTGCCTAGCAGACATGAGATTGTGAGTTTGAGTTCTAGTACCAAAAAAAAAAAAAAAAAAAAGTCCAAACTGAAAATTTCTGAGTACTAGCAAGAAGTCACAAGGAAAAAAAAATTACTCAGTTGACTTCACATGATAATGAATCTTAATCAAAACAAAGGCAAGCTATAATATTCTACAAAATTATTTTCAGGCTACTTGTATAAGGTGTTCATGAAATGTAAAAGAATTTTATGTTTCGACTTGTGTTGCATCTCTAACCTGTAATGCAATGTGCATGCGAATATTTCAAAATCTGAAAAAAATCTGAAATCTGAAATCCTACTCGTCTGAAGTATTTCTCTAGTATATCAGATGAAAGTTACCTGACATGAACCAGCTTCTTGTATTTGCCATTTTCTAGTACCATCCCTTCTCATGTTTATTTGTTCTCTTGCTTCAATAATTGAGTAATTTATGATTGAGGAACTAAATTTTGTTTCACCAGCGATTTATACAAGTTCTTCTTTTATTTTGATGAAAACCTTTTTGACATAATAAAGAAATCAACTTTGTTCAAGAGCACATCTTGGGCTGGAGATAGAGCTCAGCTGCTCGAGAGCCTGCCTGGCAAGAACAAGTTTGTGAGTTCAATCCCTGGTACAAAAAAAAAAAAAAGTACATCTAAAGAAGAAAATATTTTCTTGAATTAACTATTTAAATAGAAATTAAACTGAAACCTTTCTGAATTATATATTTATTCCATTATAAAACATTGTATGACACAATTTCTGTCCCATTAGGTATTAAAACTAATTTGGTTGAAAAGAGAACATTAAGACAGTTTAAACACTTTAGATTGCAACTTTAAAAATAGTTACTCCAGGGCTAGGAGTTTGGCTTAGTGGCACAAACACCTGCCTGGCAAGCATGATGTCATGAATTTGATCCCTGGTGCAAAAACAAACAAACAGACAAACCAAAACAAAACAAAGCAAATAAAAATAAACTCCATTGTCATTTTTATAAGAAATGCGATTATATTATCGCTATTTGCAGATAATTAGGTTCTTATGTGTAAGGAAAAAACCTTTGTAATTAATCTTATCTAAGTTTTTAAGTTTAAGCACTAAAAATGGGCCAAGAACCTTGTGTGACTGGCCCAACTCGCACTACTAGTTAAGGACAGAGCTGTGACTAGGCACAGGGTCTCTGATGCTTATGTTGAGTAATGCCTTTCACTGGGCTGGGCAGACAACTTGTTCAAATTCATGTTAAATCCTGTAATAGTTAACACTTTGCCATTACTATCTTTCTGACTCTCAGTTCCCTAGGTACTGAAAGAAAAATATAGCAATAACAACTATATTGATGATATCAATATCTAATTTAAAGTTTCCTCTCAGAATATAAGAAAGTGTGTGGCACAGTTTAAGAGCTGAGTTAAACTTCATTATTTATCTTTCTGTAACCCCATTTTCTGTCCTTTCTTCTGATAATGACCAGTAAAGAATTTCTTCCATTCATTTAAAATGAATGAGACTACTATATATTCCCAATTCAAATGATGAAGAAACAAACCTCTGTATGACTGAACCATCTCTGCCACTGACTTGCAGTCACCCTGATTACCTTTGTCTTAGTTACTTTTCACTCCTTGCTGAGATAAAATACCTGATGCCCAAAATTAGAGAAGGAAAGATTTATTTCTTACAGTTTCTGGGAGTTTCAGTCCATACTTAGTTGGCTCCAAGGCAGCATGGTGTGGCAGGGCAGCCATTCATGGTGGCAGCAAAACAGCAAACTGAACCAGGGAGAGTGACAGGACATGCCTTCCTCTCACTGTATGTTGGCTCCACCCCCGGGCAGGTGCAGCACTCACATCACCAATCCCAGCACTAGACAACAAGCCAATCACTAATGCCAGACTCAGCCACATCCATGATTACATGAGGCCTTGGGGGGACACAGGAACATACCACAACAACCTCCAGTAACCAAACCATTGTCTTACTTTGAGCAACATCTTTGGCTAAAACCCTTCTTCAGACAACCCATCTATACAGCACCAAAGTCAGGTAACTACATAAATAAACATACTTCAAAAGAACCGTCAATATGTTGATCTACAAAGGTTCACACTGAAATCTAAAGAAATGTTTTCCACTGGGTATTTTCTTCACCAAATATTCACAAAAAACCCCAAAAAGATGAGCTCTAAAAATTTTCCATGGTTCTTCACTCTATAATTCTTTTTTTAGTCATCATCACATTTGTCTCCCAAGTGCTTTCATTCACACAGATTTATTTTACAAGGTTGTTATTATTTGTATGAATCTGGCCTCATCTTGTGGACCTTTATTCTTTTATTTTTAAATTAACTTCATTGGTATATTCGATTCTATTTTATTTTATTTTATTTTATTTTATGTTTTTTGTCTTTTTGAGACAGGGTCTCACTATGTGGTTCAGGCTGGCCTTGGGCTCACTTTGTAGCTCAGGCTGGTCTTGAACTTGCAGTGGTTCTCTGGCCTCAGCCTCCCAAGGGCTGGGATTACAGAAGTGCACTGTCATGCTGGCCATTGGTACATTTTAGATAGACATAATGATCACATTTATCACAGATAATTTATACCTGTACATATCTTGATTCTTCTCTTTTCCCCAATTCCCTTCCCTTCCTTCAACCTCTTTTTCCCTCCTTATTTTGAAAAGCTTTGTTTCCATTTTTCCCTTGTATTCTCTTTTTTTTTACTCCTCCCTTCCTTGTTCCACTTCTGATTGAAACATATTCTTCCTATTTTGCAGCATCTATTATACATTTTTGTCATTATTTACCCTTTCCCTTTCTCACACCAGAGAAACAATGTGATATTTAAACAAATCATTAAATTTATAATTTTAAGTGTATTGTTGACTAGTTTGTCAGTTAATTTAGAATTTTCTATACTTAAAATGTCTTCACACAAAGACCTGTTTTTGGTTATTCCAAAATGGGCTCACCAGAGAAGATAAAAACACAAGTGCATATATAAATGGTTAAGATATACTACATTGTTGAAATATTTGTTCAAAAATACATAAACATACCAAATCTCAACTAAGTATACCATGGAACCAGAGTACTCATGTCCAATTTGTAAGTCATAAAATAGGTGGGTGTCCTATGGGTGTCCTACTGACTCAACTCTCACAAAATAGACTTGGTTTAGTAGCAAAGAAAATTTTTGCTTAAAGAACACATCCTAGATGTCATACACAATGTAAATCATTTAAAATGAAATTTTAATCTTCGTAGTTATTTTATCATATATTATGAATTTTTGTGTCTGAAAAACTCAAGGTTATAGAAACTCATACACTCCTGTTATTATAAGACCATAAAATGTATTGCCAAATTATTTGCTACATTTACATTCTATTACACTACATATGAGTATTATGAAGATACCCTACCATTTTTGTTTGTGTCAATTTATTTATGTTTAGCAGAAGGATTTATGAAGCAACTTTGTGATACAGAATGATAGAACAATATTTCAAGTCTTGAAGATATATATTCCATTTTACAGCCCAACAAAGTATAACCATTTGCAAATATAATAAGGTTCCACACACAAACAAGCCATTCTGCCATTCTAGACCTAAGTTAGCGGATTGACATTCTCAATACTGTATTTGGAAACTTAAGGAAAAATAATAAAGTCAAATAAGTCTTTAATATCTTATGCACTCTAGATATATTAACATTGGTTTTCCTTTCTCTGTCAATGTCTAATAATATTTGCTTTACAGAAAATTCCCTTAGAAACAGATCTAAACTGAGGTTTACAAAAGGAAACCTGTCACTAATAACCTCTGTTCTTGCCTGCTAAAATCACAGACTGTACCTAGGAAGGCATTAGTTGAACAATTTTAAATTGCTCTGACTGACACATACCTGGAAGATCAAAAGTACTTTTATTCAACCCAAAATTAAAACACCTACACAAGAAGACACTCAATGTGAAATTATATGCACATTCCATTAAAACACAGACTATTTGAATATAATTTGCATTCGCTTGGCAGATATCCACATACCAGTAACTATACTAGTTGTGGTGTAACTTGGAAACTAGCTGTTCCACATTAAGCAAAAATCATCTCCACTTCAGCATGAAATCTTGGTTCAAAATTAAATTATTCCTTTTCAGAACATTTCAATACAGATGTCCATTACTGACAAAAAGGAAGCCCTATTCCTTATGAGATTAAAAATCCAGCGGTATTTTTTTATTCCCTCAAGAAAAGTTTGCATGTTTTCTAAAAATTCCTTTAGTACGTGCCTGTCCCTGCACCACCATCCTCAACTGTAGAAACATATCACTTCTTTACTCAAGACTTGGAAATTTCCTTTTTACTTTAAGAGAGACTAAAAGTAATACTATTAAAATAATAAAATTTATGGCCCAGGGCCTCTAACAACAAGAAGAAAAGGATATTACTCTTTTTTTGTTCTGATCTAGCTGTTTTAAATCTCATAAACAATCAACATTTGCAGCAAGTTGATTACATATAATAATAAGCTATTTAATACAAATATATCCTGAGTCAGGCAGTGTTTTTTATGTAGAAGGGATAGATTTTCATCATAGAATAGAAATGTTTGCATTTCTCACCATATCTTCTCTGCTTTCTCTCTTGTAGTCTTGTCTGAGTCCTAAACAGAAGAAGAAGAGTTCCTGCCTATGTGATATTACTTAAGAAATTTGCCCCCCACCTAGCTCTTCCCTTTCACAACACTGTCTTTGAAGGACTAAGGGAGGGGATGCATTAAGAAAAAACTTACTCTAGTAGACTATATTCTGATTATAGTGCCTATAAATTTGGGTTCGGCTTATGGTTTTCTCATCAGTAATTTTTACTGGCCTTAATGCCTAGTGGTTCTCATACACTGAATTGGTCACTATGAGTAGAGGACAACCACTCCTGTTATAGCCCTAGCAAAGATAAATCTAGTATTGAAATATCCCATGGTAAGCTAGCTTTTTCTTAAGGTCAATTAGATACAGAATACAGACCTACCTGAGTTCATAATTGAGTGTGCTGTTAGGAAGTAGGGACTGGCTCAACATTATTTCATAGTTCTGCTACTCACAAAAAAATTTCTGAGTATTTATCCTGTTGTGCAAAATCATAGAGTATTGATATTTCAGGCTAATAATAATTAAGAGAAAAATGGAAAGGCTACAAAAATATCAGAAAGAGTAGATTTCATAGCAAAAAAATGTATAAAGGAGTTCATTTCCTAATGATAAATAGGTTATTTCATAAAGGAAATCATAATTATAAAATTCTATGTACCAGTAACAAAATCTCAAAAGACATGAATAAAAAATTTATAGAAAGTCAGAGAAACAGTGAACAATACAATCATATATTTTATGCTCAATTTATAATTGTTAGAATAATTACACATATTAAACAATCAGTAAAGATATAGAAGACTTGAGAAGGAGAAATACCTAATTTGATATTATTAAAATGTACAAAACCTGCCACCCCCAAACAGCAGAATACTATGGTTTCAAATACACATAGTAGTATTTTCAAGGCAGACTACATTCTGGGCAAGAAGAATGTCTCAAAACATTTTCAGTTATGCAAAATATGTACTACGAGCACTATTAGAACTAAATTATAAATAAATACCTAGAATATTCCCAATTATTTAGAAACTATACAGTGTAACTCTAAAAAATCCATATGTTGAAAAAGTAAAGTGAAACAAAAAACTGTTAGAACTGACTAAAAGTAAAGATGTATGTGTGTGCATCTGTGTACAAAATGTCTGAGACACTGCTAAGACACTTATGAGATAGAAAATTATAGAAAGAAATAGTTACATTGATTAGATAAGAAGAAAGTTTTATCAATATCCTCAGCTTCTACAGCAATAGTGTTCAATAAAAAGACCAAGCTAAGCTAAAACACTTCTCTGAAAAAGAACTTGGACTCAGAATATTAAAAAAAAATATGCAATGTTCAATTACTCAAAACAATCTAGTCAATTAGAAAAATGGAATACCATTCACACGCCAAAAAAGGCATACAGATAGCAAACAAGTACATGAAACAATGTTTAGCATCATTATTCACTAGTGAAATGAAATGCAAATTGCTATGACAATTAGGGATATGGTCCAGTGGTAGAGTACTTGCTTAGCATGAATGAGATTCTAGTTCGAATCTTCACCACACACACACAAAGTATAGTGTGATGGTGACATATTATCACACTAAATTAGAAATGCAAAATATTTGAAATGGCAAGTATTAGCAAAGATGTAGGGGAAATTTAAGCATTAAATATGTAACTGGTACAACTTGAAAAATGAGCATGATATTTTCTTTAAAAGTTAAAAACACTTAAAATTTAATTCAGCCTTTAGTCCTAAATAAGGCATGTGTCCATACAAACACTAACGTAAAATGCTCATAAAAGACTGATCTGCAACATCATAAAATTGAAATCAACAGAAATCAATCTCATATTGGTGAGAAAATAGTATGTACATCCATATAGCATAATCATATTTAACAATATTAAGAAATAATTATTTTATATAACTATCAACATTGATAAATCTCAACATAGTAAAGGTAGTGAAAAAAACACAGACAAAATGAATGCATACCTCGTGTTATGGATTCCATCTAAAGTATTCCCTGCAAAGTTTCATGTGTTCAAAAGTGGGGACTTTGGAAGATGATTGTATCATGGAAGCCTCACACTCAGGCCAGGGTGATGGAGGTGGTTTACTGATGCGTGACTGGTAGAGTGCATTTTAGTACCACATTTTCCTTTTTCCCTTTCTGTTTTCTGACTGCCATGAGCAAGTATTTCCTGCTAAACCCTTCCACCGTGTTGTTTGTGAGTTGCAGATAGACAGCTGCGCATAGAAATAACCTTTTAAAACCTAGAAACAAGATAAACCACTCCTCATTTAAATAGCAGTTGGTGGGTATTATGTTCAGTGACAAGAAAGTGACTAAAACAGCAAACTAGTATCAAAGATATGGATCCTTTCTTTGAACATAAATGACAATGAATTCTAGAAACCTTCAGAATCAGTTTGTGGGAGCAGTTTGGAAAGGTTTAGAAATGGAGGTTGCAGAACCCTTAGCAGAGCCAAGGAGCAATTCTAGTGGAATTGCTGATAGCAAATTGCTGATAGGAATGCAGATAGTAAAGGTCAACATGAGGCTGTAGATGGGAATGAGAACTACACTGGAAAATGAATTAGAGATAAGGAGTGTTACATTTGGGCAAATTTTTTATCTTATGTGTGTGTGTGCTCATGTCCTAAAAATCGATGAAAGTGTGAAATTAAGGGTGGCAAACTAACTGGTCTTGCGGAAGAAATTTTGAGGTAGGTAAATAGACAGTAACTTTGGTTACCCCAACAAATTTTAGATACACCTATAATAAGAATTAGGATAAAGTAATCTGAGTAATTTGAAAATTTTGCAATTTGGACAAAAATAAAGTACATGTGAAGTTGAGCTCAAGGAGATCATAGTTGCTTAAACCATGCATGCCACGAGAAGAAGCTGAATACTTTTTATCAGGATAGTAGGAAAGTTGCCTTGAGAGCATCTGAGGAATTGGCAAGACTCTCCTGATCCAGTCTCATGAATGTGAAAAGGTGATGTCCATTAAAAGATGCTGCCTTCAGCAATGAGCCCCAGAGAACACTGCTCACTTTGACTGGCTTAGAGAAGTCTTTCCCCAAGTTCACCTTCCAAACATCAGAGACTAGAGGTCTCTGCAACTAGGGGATCCAGCTACTCCTTGAGCTGGCAGCAGATGCCCTGGTTATATCAATACAGGAGAAATATAACTTCCAGTCTGTTAGATGTCAGATGTGCTGGGTTTGGGTCCCCTGAAATCAAAGAATTAATCCCAAAGGACAAAGGAGGTAAAGGGTAGGAAAGGTTTATTGTGGAATAAGAATAGCTCCTGAGAAACAAGATGGCACCAAGTCCCTTTGTTAGGGATACTTTATACAGCAAAGTCACAATGTAGGTACAACATGGTTCAAACTATAATCAATCTGTAGGAATACAAGAAAGCTGCTTAGCTAATACTGATCCAGTAGGAAAGCGAGGCATGTAGCAAGGGTATATGGCTGGCATCATTCACTGAGGCTTATCTATAAAGCCTAAAACAGGAACATTTTGGGAATGGATGGGTCCAGGTATTTTGGTCAGCCACCAGGAAGTCTGATGCATATCTGCATTTAATGGACTGGGTGGTACCAATTATAGTATAATTTCAAGTTTCCACTCAATCCTTAGGGAAGTATGCATGTCTAGCCATCGTGACTCTGTCTCAAAGCCTTGCCTTCTTTCGACAAATGTCCAGCCACAGTTTGGATGTGTTTTCATCTTTTGCTTTGACTTTCTTCAGACCTTGTCCCTGAATGACTGTCTTAATTTTTACTTACCTTAGCTGCCTATAATAATATGACCACGAAACAGTAAAACATGCAGCTACGAAAGTAAAGACAAAGGTGCAGTGAAAACCTCAGGATGTTTGAGATGCTAGAAACATGAAAAATGAGTAAAGAAAAGTAAGAGGCAATAACAGGGCAAGCCCAGGAGAGAGGCTATGTGAGTTACAACCAGCAAGGCCATAGAGGTCGGGCTGCTCAAACTCTTTGGAGCTCACATCTCACCACATCTTGCTATGGGTCCTGGATATGGGGTTACAGGAAATAGAGTTCTTCATGCTCAGTTTCAGTCTTGTTTTCTCTGCTTCCTTCTATTATTCTATTCCTAAATTTTAAGATGAAAATTTTATGTCTTATTTTCCAACACTAGGACAATTTACACCAAATCCACAGTTTATGGGAGGAAAGGTTTATTTTGGTTGTAGCTTTAGAGGATTTGGTCTATGGTCAGTGGGATCCAAAGCATAAATGGCATGAAAGAAAAGCATAGCAGAGAAAAGGTATTCATCCTATGGAAGCTCAGACAACAGAAGACTTGGAAACAAGAACACACCCTTTTAGGTAATTCCTGCATTGGACCTCCTATTCCAACTAGAACCTACCTTCAAACACATGAGACGTTTGAGGTACATTTTATATCTAAATCATAACATTCCACCTCTTCCTCCCAAAATACTGATGTTCATCTTATTATGTGAAGTGTTTTTAGTTCATTTGTAAGAGTCACTGAAGTCTTAACAGTTCCAGTATTGCTAAAAAGTCCAAGTCAAATCTCCTC
The DNA here is from genome assembly GCA_004363535.1 of Dasyprocta punctata. NCBI lineage: Eukaryota > Metazoa > Chordata > Mammalia > Rodentia > Dasyproctidae > Dasyprocta > Dasyprocta punctata. The sequence goes on along the minus strand of RJWM01003829.1, from coordinate 78,351 downwards.
TGAGAATCAAGACGAATTCTTAGTTGTGTCCCTCTATAAATGTAAAAGGAAGTTCTATACTTCCAACACACAATGATGCAAGGCAAATATCTCTATTTCAATAGCGAGGAATGGGTGATACAAAGAAATCTGACCAAAGTAAGACTAAAAACTAGCAGGGAAAATATTGAATCTTACAGCTCACTGACCAGCATCCAGGAAAATGTGTGAGATGTGAGGTTTTAAAAGCTTAGGGAACCCTGCCACTACAGGATTGAAGGTCACAGCTTCCATGACCTCTCACGTCTGCTGGCTCAGCATGCTGCCTGCAGGTTTACTTGACAGAGGATCTGCATTCATGGTAACTCTGACTTCCTGAGGTCTAATGCAGCTTCACCTTTACTCTCACAACTTTGTATGTTGCTCTCGCAGGAGCTCCTTGCTTGGCCTCTCAGGTTTTTCTTTGAAATCTGAATTGAAACCTTCATAAATAAATGATTCCAAAATTTTTCATGTCAGCAGAACCAGTACCACACTTATGATACAAAAACTTGTTGCTGGATCAACTAATAGTCTGGTTCGCTTGTATTATGGCTGCAACAGCGTATGATTACCTGGATGGCTGAACTCCAGAGTACATTGCACTAAGTGGCTTTGACTGAGCAGAGTATGATGTGGTTCTCTTTTCAAAGCAAGGCTTTTTAAAGTACAGTAGTTTATCCTTTTCCATACTTAGGGTTGCAAATGGCGGGGTGGGATTTTTAAATCCTTGAGATGCCTTTAAGCCATCTTTTCTATTGCTCTGATACAGAATACTAGTGTTCTTTCCAAGCCTAACCTTTCCAGCAATCCTAACCTAGTGGAGCCCAGCGGTGTAAGCTTTTCCTTTTTGATGAAACTGCAAGCATTTCGAAACTCTGTTTTTTTTTTTTTATTGTTGTTTGTTTGTTTTTGTTTTTTCTCTTGATCCCCACTTTAGATCTGGCCAAAACCAGGCAGCATTATCCATGCCACAGCTGAATTTTTGGCTGCTTTGAAATTTCCTGTCTGATCAATGACTGCCCCCTTTTAATTCAGTGCTACGCAAAATCTTATGATATGAAAGAAGTGTAGACAAATTCTCTGCCAAACACATATGGCCTAAGTATAGTATCTAATATAGGTTTTATTCTTATCTGAAACTTCATGAGCTTGAACTACATAACTATTAGCATTCTAGTTTTCCAAATTGCAAATGAAATTACCCAACAAGTTTGGCTTATGCCATTCTAGATGTCCTATAGCTTGCATCTCCAAACCTATCCAAACTCCTTGAATAAACCAGTTTCAAAGGCCTCTGAGCGACATGATCAGGTACATTCACAGCAATGGACCCAATTTGGGTCCATTACTGTATCACTCAACTTGTCCGTTACTGGGACAAATTATCTGACACCTACAATTTTAAGGATATGCTTATGTCTCAAGTTCCTTTCTTCTCACTCTGCTTAGGGGCTGGTGTATATTAGGCAGCTTTCTTCCACAATGCCCTTCACCATACCATTTCTGTGTCATAGCCATGAACTGAACCCTCTGAAGTCATGAGCAAAAAATAATGTATCCTTCTCTAAATTTCAGAGATATGGCATTTTATCTTAATGATGGCAAACATTAATACACAATAAGGTACCAGTTTTATATAAGTGCACACTAATCAGTGGGCACTTAAAGTTAAGTGGTGGCGTATAAAGATAGGGATATAGAAAACAGTGAGAGGGAAATTTCTCATAGTGACAGGTATGTTCAATATTTTGATTGTATTGATATATCAAGCTTTCATTTATATCTGTTGAAACTGATCAAATTGTGCATATTAAATTTTATAATTTACTATATGTCAATTATACCTATACCAATAAACAGGACTCATAGAATATAATCCAGATACAGAATCATATTTGTAAACTTTTGTAGAAAGTATATAATGTAGGTTTAAAAAGTCATACTTGTCCTATCCCCGTTTAACATTAATTATTACACTGGATATATTTTTTGTGAAGTTTTAAACTCTTTGATAGTTCTACCTTTTTATTGTTTTGCACTCTTGTGACAAGAAATGCAAAATTTCAAGGAAAAAATTTATTTCATTGTTATAAAATTTTATATTTGCCTACATATATTACTTGCTATCTTTACTCTCTATTAAAAGATGAATAATGTGTAAATACCGTATTATCTCCCTAGTGTAAGAAACTGAAAAAGTATATATGATCTAAAATCTATAATAATTACTATGTAAGGGTAAAAAACAACTCAAAGAGCAAAAGTAACTGGGAAGGGAAAAGGGGGAAAGAGGGAAGGGAAAAGGAAAAGATATAAACCTGTATATATGTATATGTAAGATAACTAAGATGAACACACTGCTGAATGTATTCGTTATTGAGAAAGAACAATTAATACTGATATGATTAGATCAATTCTACATGTCTATATCTGTTAATGTAAACAACCATTTTAAAGATGATGCGCAATATTGCAACCATTGTCAAGTTTCTATCATCCTGTTGTGTAAACCTGTAATGTTACTGTTGTGCATTTACTCTAGTCGTTTGTTTGTCTGTTTTGTTTTTTGTCTTTGTAATATATGTCTTTTTTTTTCTGCTTAAATAAAAAAAGAGAAAAAAAGATAAATAACTGGGTGCTTTAGCTGATTTTAATGCTAAGTATTGAGCAAACTATATTGAAATATATTTTCAAGGGCCTGCTGTGTGCTACATGTTCAGATACATGGAATTATTTTAACCATGTCATCAACTTTCTAAGTCTATAATTATTGGACTCACTTATAAATGAAGAAATATTAGCTACCTGAAAAATTTCCCCAACAAATAAATGTTAAAATCACAAACAGAATCATGCTCCTAATAACTCCAGAACTTCTGAAAATATTTTATGAATTTGTCCATGTGCTGGAACAGTTCAAATCCCTTTCTGTGATGAACAGTTATATGTCATTGCACAGATTTGACAGAGCATGTCAACTGTTGTATATATTGCAAATTTCTTACAACTAAAGTCAGTTTTTCATACTAATCCAAACTATACTATTGAACAGTTTGAGGGAAATCAGACTGACATGAAAATGAAAAAACAAAACAAAACACAACAAAACATACAAACACTGAAAAGAAAGCTAGAGTACTAAAGTGCAGATATATGAGAGACATATCATTAATTTGGTTGAGCAAAATAAAATCTTTATTCTCTTTATTTGTTTTCTTTATATATGAGAATTAAAAGATCCATAGAGTCAGTGCTCTGAAATAAATCAGACAATTAAACAACTTCATTACAGATCATTAAATCCTTTGTTAGATCATTTTAAAAGACAACAATGAATGTCTGTCATAATGTGTACAACAATCTCTAAAATCTTGGGTGGAGCAAGAGGCCATACAAGTTAGTCAGGGAACGACAATGTAAGCACTAGTTTTATTTGCTTCTAATAAAAAATAAAATTAAAATACAAAAGCAGCACAAACATTGGAGGATGGTGATAGCATCATTCATTATCTAATGAAAAACACTGTGTTCAAAAGCAGGGATTTTGGCAAGGTATGAGGGAAGGGATATAAAGTTGAATAAAAGAATGGAAATGTAGAGAGACGGGAAAAACTGAAGTATTTGACTGGAGGAAGGTGGTGAAGAAAGTTATTTTCAGAGAATTTATACCCAGCATTTTTATAAATGATAATGTTAGGTATCACAATTTCTACCAGAAAGTATAAAAAGAAGATAGACTTCATATATAGAATGAGAACTTTATCTAGATATGTGTCTTTTTGTTTGCTTGCTTCCTTGCTTATTTGATTAGATTGGGTTTGACAGATGTAGCCCTACTTTCACCTGATGACACCTAGTGATGCTTTTTGCACGGAAATACCCAGTGAACTTTACAACAACATATCATTTGTAGATGAGTAGACTTTACATTCCCGGTCCTTTCTGTAGTTGTAATTAGAAATTCATTCCATGTTATATCAAGGTTCACTAGAGAAATAGAAATGCTGTATGTAGAAATGAATGCAATGATTTATAAGGTGGTCTTGCAAGGGCCATCAGGAAATGTAGAGGTGGGAGAATACAAAATGAACATGGGGGACTGGAGAGACTGAGGATCCATTCAGAAGTCGAAAGTCTGGAGCTCACTGGTGGGAATCTGTGTTGGAAAGTCAATAGCTTTGCACTGGCAGTTTGATGAGTCAGCCTGGAAGTCTGAGGAGCTGAATATGTGTCAATCATCTGCAGACATACCTAGAGCTTTACTAATCTGCTGGGTTGTTCTTACTGAATCAGGTTGACATATCTTAATTAATGAGTACACATGTTACTTCAACATCATGGTTAGTGAGCACTTTCCATCTGTCAGTAAGATGCTGAAAATTTCTGAGTCACAGATCTAAGCCAAAAAATGGAACCAAGACTATGAATAATTTTGCTTTATCAATACAGGAGCTGTAAATTTCAGTTGTGCAAACTGAAAAGCATAAAAAAGTTATGGGTTTTAATTCTGGCATTCTCATTCCATGCCAATAACTCTTGCATGTTATTCACACTTTTTGCCAATGAAGTAACATGTAATTACTTTAGGCTTAATTATTCTAAACTAAATTTTTTGGCATGTTCAGTTTTTGCATTTGTCTCAGTGCCAACAAGCACAGCATGTAGTGCCAAGATGCAGCTGCATCTTCCAAAAAAGAAGATATGGACAATTCAAACCCCTGGTCAACTAACCAATTTCATAATATAGTAAAAACAGAAAATAATGCTTTCTTGCTTTTACATTTTTCATTATATTGCAACAAAGTAATGTTAGTGATTTTCTGTTCAGCATGGTAAAGATTTTGAAAGCATACCAAAAGTAAGTAGTAATAGCGTGAACAAATATTTTATTTACAATAATCACACATGTTTTAAACTATTTAATAACCATTTATTCAACCAAATTTACTAGGAATGATGCATGACAAATTGACTAGAACCAATTCTCTTTATTAATAGATATCTTTTCTTTTTATTTTTTATTTATATTGAGAGGGAGCTTTGAATAATAACACAATCTAGATATCTTTCAAATTAATTAATTAATTTATTTATGGTATTGGGATTCAAACTCATGACCTGGTGCTAGCCAGGCAGGCACTGTGCCTCTGCGCTATATCCCCAGCCCTGAGTATCCTTTTTAAAAGCACTATTATGGTTCCTTATTGCTTATAAACTGTTAGCTCCTAAGAAATTCCTTCATTCACCAAAATACACCTAGTATCCACTATCTACTTACAACCTATACACACACACACACACACAACCACAACCACACAGGGTCATCTGATATGTTCAGGGATTTAAACTTGATTTACCTATATACAAAATATAAAAAACATTCTCTTATAAAAGATAATATCAGCTGGGCATGGTGGCACGCAACTGTAATCTCAGCACTTGGGAGGCTGAGGGCAGGAGGATTGTGGTGAGTTCAAGGCTATCCTGGACTACACAGAGAGACTCTCTCTCAAAAACAAACAAACAAAAGGAAGGAGGGAAGGAAGGAAGGAAGGAAGGATGGAAGAAAGAAAAAGAAAGAAAGAAAGAAAGAAAGAAAGAAAGAAAGAAAGAAAGAAAGAAAGAAAGAGGAAGGAAGGAAGGAAGGAAGGAAGGAAGGAAAGAAGGAAGGAAGGAAGGAAGGAAGCAAGAAAGGAAGAAAAAAATTATTAGTGGAGAGGAAATACCTGATTTAAAAATTAAATAATCCCTATATTTTCAGTTAGTTAACCAAGAAGTATTCACTACTGAAGGGCTACCATGTCCCAATATGAATAACACAATTTCCACCCCCAGTGGTTTCAATGCAGTAGAATGATGGCCTGGAAGATTACTCTGTGCTACTTTAGTCTGTTCTGAAGAAACCAGACACAAGCATAGAGTTCTAAATCAGGTAATTGAATTTTAGAATAAAGAAAGAGGTTGGGGATAATGGAAGAAAATGGAAAAATTTCTTGAAAAAGTTAATTTGGTATAGATCTTTTTGTCCACAATTATAAAAAAAATTGGAAGGAGAGTTCAGCATTTTTGTTATGAATAATTAGTATTCATCTATATATTCATGTATTTATGTGAAATTACATTAACAATTCAATACAGTCATTGTCAAAACAGGAACCAGGGGGGTCACATACCAGATAGTTCAAATAGAGTATAAACATGTGCTGGCTAACACAGAATGGTGTGTGAGGAAATTATGTCCTATCAATTATCTTTTATTCTTCCTGGCTACTTTGTTATGAAAAGTAGCGGTTAGAGCTTCTTTGACATTCAATTAATTTCTCTGCATTTTGATAGGTCATAGTCAAGCTAGAACTTTTTCAAACTAGAATTTAATAAACCAGTTTCAATGTACTCACATTTTATTATTATTACCTTTACAGAAAGCCAATAGATGTTCGCTTTGTGTCATATTTACTGGCATGTCCTTGCAGGACGTGAGCTTTTATTACCATGTTTAGAATTGTCCACTGACAAATGTGATATTAAAAAGCACATGACATTTAGTTAGTATGTTTTTCTACAGACAATGTATGCTTATGTTGTCACTCTTATTCCCACACACTCCCTGTGAGTTACAAAAGCTATTTTTCAAAAAATTATAGTTAGCTAAGCAAGGGATGAGTAGAGGGGGGAGAAATGGAAAGGAAAGGAGATGAAAAAATAGAATTAAGATGTGTTACGTACATTACCAACTTCCCTTAAAGAATATAAACATTATATAATATTCTCATGTACTGATAAACTAAAATAAAAATAAGAGTGTATTAGTTTAAAACTATTGATGATGTTAATAATGAAAACTAATGTGCTAGGATTAAGTTTAAAAGTTTGTGTTTAAAAAAATCCTGTTGAATTCTATAGTTTTTTAGTGGCATTTAATCATTCCAAATACTTGAGATCACTTTTATATATTTTGCTTTGCTTTGTCTTCATGAATAGCAGGTCAAGGAAGCTGTTTTGATAGAAATAAACAAAAGTGTCTGGAGTCATATTCCATGTATTCAAATATATATTTGCTTACTTTTTACCCATATGTCAATGATAAAATCATTTACACTCCCTAGGTCTCATACCTTTACCTACAAAATGGGAATACAGCTTTATAACCTCTTACAGGCTTATTGCATGAGGATTAAATGATGTAACTTTACATGCAGTACTTAGCACAATGCTTAGCAGTTAATAAGCTTTTGAAAGTATTAATTGTCCCTATTATTAAACTTTGAATTTTCTGAATCATGAAAATTATGTCCTGTTTAAATTTTTTTCAGTAGGTGTTCATTATTTGAAGAAATGAATATTGTAAAGATACAAAGACAAGTTTAATAATATATAAAAGATATTAAGAAGAAACTAATAATACTAACAGGCCCTGGTTTTGTAAGATGGATTTATACTTTCCAGGAATTTTAAAATGCTTGGTATCTCCTTCTGTGAGAAACAGAAGGCATCAATTTGAGATCCTTTTGAATTTCAAATTTTTTCATGATTTTTTAGTTCCTTGTATGAAACATTAGTTTTTTTTTATATATTACCAATACTAATTTTAGAAAACATACAAAAATCAGTGATGCAATTATTTCTTCAGACATTTCAAAAAAGAATATGATGAATCCTGAAGGAACATATATATATATATATATATATATATATATATATATATATATATACACATATATATTATAGATTTATATATGAACTATTTCCATATACTTCATTTTGCAGTAATAAATTCAACTTTCTTCTAACTCAGTGAGATAGTCTTAAACAAAAAGAAACAATTATCATGAGATAGTGATCATAAAATATTCTCTGCATTCTGGAGATAGTTATTTTATAATTTCGTGATCTCTCAATAATTAACTAAATGTGGTTTTCATTTCACAATTCCTGGCTTTTTCAGTCTTGTGGTTTTGCACAATTAAAGAATCACATTGAAGAACTATGCAATTGTTTCAAATGTCTTTCTTCTTGAGGCAGTCATCATAGTCAAACTGAGTATACACTAATTCCGCCAACTGTAAATTCATACACAGAACTTCTAGTACAGATTTCAAAACATAATGTGGCAACTGATCATCTATGGTACTTTTAAGAAGCACTTGTAGATATTCACATAAGGCACCTTAAATTCTAATGTATAGACATAATTGTTAAAAGGCATTGTCGTGTGACTTTTATGTAGCAAAATCATAATTAATTAGAATTAAACAATATATTGAATTTTCTGACTAGATTTTACTCTTGCCACCCAGGACATAATTTCAAAGAGTAGAACATCAATAGTGTAAATTTTATTTAAAAATTTTAATCTAACAAAATGTTTGAATGAAGTTCTTTAAACTATATATGCTAGTAAATCATACAAAACCTTTTTGCCAGTATAAAAGTTCATAATAAATCAAATTACCTTAAAGCTTTAGAAATATTTTCAAGAAGGTAAAATAACTCACATGTTACACATTCAGCAGCTCAATTAAATTTCCTGATAAATAATTTATAATAATGAAATGTAAGTTTTCAAAGTTATGGCGTGGGATTTTCACTGGATGTGCTACTCAGTAATATGAAATACTATCACACTCAATTAATGGATAAATGATTTTAATAAACTAAAATAAATAATTGTATATTTACTTTGAATTTTATTTAGGCATTTACAAACTACTTCTATGAAATCACTATTGCAGGTACTCATGTGCTCTGTAACTTTTCATTAACTTAGATTTAATATTAATATATGGACAAATTGAGGATCTGGTTGCCCTGGTAAGAAATATAGCACATGTAACCCAAATACTATTAACCAAAAACACAGTTTTGAAACCATATTTAAATTACACGAACTTCAACAGATCATATTGAACTGCATTTCTTCTACATTTTCTTAAGTATCCGTCAAAACCTTGTATCTGTATCAAAAGGGGGAGACTTGCAGACTGGTGGTGTTGCTGTCTCAAGGCTTAGAGGGCAAAGAAAGTCAGACAGGCACTGTGATTCACAGAAATGAGAAACCTAGTTACAAATATCTGTTCTTTTCTTCCCAAACCCTAGAATAATATTCTTGAATAAATTCTGCTTTAGGTCAAAGGAAAATTCCTCCTGTAGAATTTCAGTGGATGTTCTTTTTACAATAATATCAAGGTATTTGATTAAATGGTAGTACTGATGACAAAGTTATTATTTTAATGACAGTAAGAATAAGCAATAACTTATTCTCACACACACAGCCCAGCAAGAAGTGCTAGTTATCTCAAAGTAAATCCTACTTCACATCTTATTCTACTTCCATTATTTTCCATATAATCACCGAATATTTATAAGTGGTGCCTTACTTATTCTAAATGTAACCCAGAGCTCTTGTATCCTAAGCAATAAAGTTAAGACTGATTGAACGTTAAAATAATAATCTATATAACTTATTTTAGTGCAAAGATTACAAAGCCAAAACATTTTACAGTTGTAATTCTAAAATAGTGCTCTTCTTCTCATTATATTATGTCCCAAACTGTTTGTTTTTTCATAAGTAAATTATGATACTATCTGGTTTCTCAAGCAAATTTTAAATTCGAAATACAAATCAAAATTGTTAAAGGATTTAAAAATTATACATTTTATACAACATTAGCAAGTGTTGGAGGGTGCTGGTGAAAAGTAATATGTTCTTTCCAATTATTTACATTCTTTAACATACCACTTAATCATATAAACATGGTACAAAGGAAAATTAAATAACAAAATGAAAACACAGATCGTAGACTCTTCTGTATAAAAATGACTATCCCACAAGATACTTTAATAGAATCTTATACAGCAAACTCTTATAAATTAAAAGAAAAGCATTTTTTTCCAAAAGTGGGCTGAATGAAATAGATGTCTCATAAGTGGACTTTTGTTTTTTGTACTAGGAATAGAACTTAGGTCCTTGTGCTTTCCAGGCAGCCACTACATTGCTGAGCTACATTCCTGGACCTTAAGTAGATATGTCAAAGTCCTACATTTTACATTTTTTCTTTTCCAACATATCTAATTTTTGTTCTCTTCAAATGCTCTTACAAATCTGTAAAGCACATATTAATATATGTGCATTTAACATAGTTTCATGTGTTGATTTTATATTGCACTTTTAAAGGACCAAATACACTTGGCACAGACTAAGAAAAGCAATATGAAAAAGGAGATATTTTCCCAAATGAAAATATGTTAGAATATTACATTATTTATTCAATAACTTTAAAAAATTCAGCTACCTAAACCTGGCTTTCCAATTAAAAGAAACAGAGCTCTTGTGAATTCAATTTCAGTTCTCACTGGACAAAGAGCTATTTCCTATCATGGAATTTAGTACAGATTATGCAATGTCTAGAATATTAGGTATCTCTCCCAACACACTGTGTGGGCACCTTGTTAACTTTGTGCAATAGCATTTAAATAATTTCCTCTTATTAAGAGAGAAAAATAACTTTAAAAAGTAACTTTTAAAAAAAGTAACTTTAAAAAGAAGTATGTGCAAATAAGTGCACATCCCTTTGATAGTGTCAATATATAAAACTAAAAAAAACCTAAATATGATTATTTCACTTAAAATTACTTAGAGATTCTCATATTACTCTTTAATTGCTTTTTTATAACAGAAGAAATTTCCTGGTTCCTTTCATATATCCACCCTCTGCTTTAAGTGCTCTATGAGAATCATACTGTTGCAACACCAAAGAAATGTTTTCTCTCTCACACACCTACACCTACTCCTACAGCTATCGACACCTACATGTAAACCTAAAACTACACCGACACCTACATCTACACCTACACCTACACAAAAACACACAAGCCAATGTCATTGACAGAAAAGGGAACAAAGGTTGAAGTTCACAAAGAAAACAGATGGGTGAGAGAAAATCATGATATATCAAAATTTTTATTATAGAATACTGTGATATAATAGTGTAAAAATATTCATGAATTAACAGAAGCTTCTTTACACATAACAAATCATTTCCACACATTACCAAGGTGTCTTAGTTACTTTTCACTCGTTGCTGAGACAAAATACCTGATGCCCAAAATTAGGGAAGGAAAGGTTTATTTCTTACAGTTTCTCAGGAGTTTAAGTCCATACTCAGTTGGCTCCAAGGCTGCGTGGCATGACTGGACCACCATTCATGGCAGTCACCAAACAGCAAGGCGAATGGGCGAGAGAGAGAGAGAGAGAGAGAGAGAGAGAGACAGAGAGAGAGAGAGGAAGCAAGAAAGAGGAAGACCCGCCTCCCTTACACTGTATCTCAGCTCCACCCCTGGATGGGTGCAACACTCACATCACCAATCCTGGCGCTAGATAACAAACTGATCACAAGCACCAGACTCAGCCTCATCAAAAGTATATGAGGACTTGGGGGGACATAGTATCACCCAATACACAAGGTTTTTGTAAACTGCACTTACTTCATTAAAACTGCTCTAAGATTTTAAAAATACACTGAAGTTAAATTACTATTTTAAAAATATTTCCTTTAAAAACAAAGATTATGGCATATGTATGTATCATCTGCAAAAGATGAGAAAACAGTGAAACACTGAGGCATTCATTTTTCTTTCTTCTATGTGATATCATTGCACTAGTATTTGGCAGAGTAAGGAGCAGAACAGGCAAGTGCCACCTCAACATTCCCTAAGTTGTGGTATAGAAGTTTCTTCCAAACAAGAAGGAAAAATAGGAAGTCTACTCATGGATTTTGAGAAATTGTCAGAAGAAAAAGAAAGGTAGGATCTCAGTTAGAAGTTAGGACACATACATCCCTGAGAAATCATAACAGAATCTAGAGTAGTATGAGTCAGGGACAATGAAAGGATAAATGCTACAATGAGCTATATTCACCTGCAGAGAGTCTATCTTCTAGCATTGGATGTATGCCATAGTCAGAAAAATTTAGGAGCAAGCCATGACTTTTGAAAGGAGTGGGAGATAAACATGAAATAATTCTCCTAGCTCCTCCCAAGACCTGGAAAATTTGAAGAATCCTGTGCTTCTGTGAGAACTAGACTCAAGAAATTTCATGTATCAGCAGAAACTTAAAACCAGACAGTAGCTCACCAAGAATGGAGACGAGGATGTACACTGAAACTTAGATTCAAACTTGGTTCCGCTACACTCCACAGCCTGAGCTACAATTCAAACCCAAATCATACAAACACTCAGGAGAGACCAGCAATGGCCCACAGCATATATAGATGGAAGGTCTTTCCTCTTTCCTAATTGCTAATATGAAGGCCCATAATCCCATTTCTCCAAATGTTTAAGAGAGAGATCACAACACTACACGCTAAAAACACTGAAATTGAGAAATTTCGGAACACTTGTTTGCTCATCAAAATATACGTGTAAATATTGTAACCTATTTTTAAATCTTAGAAGCATGGATTAAAAGCACTAAACAGATGCCCTAACAAAATGCTGGAAGTATGCACTGTTCTCCAACAGAATTTAGCATGTCCTACTTTCTAGAGTGGAGCAAAGAGAATTCCCCCCATTGAAAATACTTACAATTGCTGAAAATAGTAGATCCATGAATTGTTTTCCTAATACTGTCTTCCATATAACTGTGTCTTTGGAACATGTAAGCATTATAATTTGCCACAGAATCATAAAACTACTATTTATCATTCTGTGGGATTGATCTTCACAATTAATTCACAAAGCAAAACCTCAAACTGTATTCATCACCAGTTTCCTTATAACAATTTTAAAGGACTTCAGTAGACTAGTAGATTAATTAATATAACAGAGTATAATAGTTGAGATTCTACTATAGACTAACCTAAAATCACATGACTAACATCTGTTAAATGCTATTCTAAATATAATATAACGTAACTTTTCTCTCTCTCTCTTTTTTTTTTTTTTTTTTTTTGATGGGTATTGGGAATTGAACTCAGGACTTTGCACTTGTCAAGTAGGCATTGTACCACTGAGCTATATCCCCAGCTCCAACATAGCTTTTCAAAAGTCACTAAGTTCATAAATAAGTAGATTCCAGTATCGTGATTTTTTTTTTTTTTTTTTACAGTAGTTACAGTTACAGTCATCAGCACCAGAAGTTTCCTGTTTAGGCTCATTCCAGGCGCTTATATCAAGGATAATTTAGCCTTTTCCTGTTGTGAGGTTTAAGAGTGTCCTACTTCTCCAGGTTCTCAATTCTATTTTAAATGAGCTTTTGTAGCTGGGCTTGGTGGCGCAAGCAGGGCGTGGTGGCGCATACCTTTAATCCCAGCACTCCCGAGGCTGAGGTAGGAGGAGCTTTGTGAGTTCTAGGCCGGCTTGGGCCACCATGGTGCACAAAGCCGGCCTGAGCTACATAGTGTGACACTCCTTCAAAAAACCTAGGGTTGGGAGTTTGGCTCAGTGGCTTAAGTGCCTGTGTGGCAGGTGCAAGGTTGTGAGTTCAATCCCTGGTTCCAAAAAAAAAAAAAAAAAAAAAAAAAAAAAAAAAAAAAAAAAAAAAAAAAAAAAAAAAAAAGTACATAAAATAAATCAATAAATGAGCCTTTTGTACAAGGCGATAGCTAGAGCATCTAAGTGGGGAATTTTGTGGTGGTAGGAAATGTGTGATTAATTTGGTAACAATTGCTTAATAATTGTAACATGCAGAAATAAGCTTTACTAAGGATCTAGATTAATAATTTTTATCCTTATTAATATACTACATTGAAATAGCAAACTTATGCACTATATAATTTTTCAAAATCATTTAAACTTTTACATGTATTATTAGTAGGCATTTACAGTACATAATGATTACATTTATTAGCTTTGTAAATGACATTGCACATTGTAATTCTTTTTTTGTCCCGTCCTTCTCTTCCTCTCTGCTCCTTCCAACTTTTCTTTCCTTCCCCATGTGCCAAAGTTCTCTTTTCACTTTTGTCTTCAATATTTTTAAAATCCCTTTCCATTCCTTTCCTTGGCCTTTGCTTTATCTCTTGATTCCTTTCCCATTAGACAAAGATCTCCCTATCGCTATTGTCTATATTTTTTGTTCTTTAATTATCATTTGAGTTTCTCATTAAGAGAAATAAAGCGATTTTTAAACTTGTATGTCTGATTCATTTCACTTAATATTATGACCTCTAAATATATGCTTATATAGTAATACTTTTGGACATTCAGAGGAATATTGGAGGAAGGTCATAAGTACTACTGCATGATACGAACGTTTTAAAAGAGGTAATGTTAGATGAAATTCTAAAATCTAGCAGAAATGCATCTTAGTTACTTTTATCTAATTGCTGAGACAAAACACTGAACACCCATGTTTAAACGAGAAGTCTATTTAGCTTCCAGTTTGTAGAGGGTTTGATCCATAATCAGCTGGCTCTAAGGCAGGGTGGCTTGGCAGAGGGGCAACAGTTCATGGTGGCAGAAGACGGCAAGGGCAGCAAGAGAAGCAGGGAGAGGAAGCCTAAGGTAGATGCTGCACTTACATTCTAAATTCCTCATTAGACCACAAATCAGTCACAAACTCTACATTCAGCTGCCTCTGAAAAGCCTGCCCCGCCATGACTGCATGAGGATTTGGAGGGACATTCAGACACAAATCATAACAGAATGGCATGTAATATTTAATGTATAAATTTTATACATGTCTGAATATTTGTAATATTTAAAAAAATTAACAGGAACTTATTTTAACTTCAAAAATGTTATTACTTTCTTGAGCAGCCTTACTCAAACTTCCTGGTCACCGATTCAAAGCAAAGTGTAAGTACATGTTGATCAGTTCTACTGTTATTTTTTTAAAATGCATACAATGTCATGTTGGCAACGCAAAATTGTGGGAAGTACAAAGCTTTTCAGTAAGTTCAAGTTCCTCTCACAGATTCTCCATAGTGTGATTCCATCTAGCACATTAATGAAAGATAATTAGCCAAACAATAGTTTACAAAATTTTACTAATATAACTCATCATGAAAGATAAGTTGCATCAAGTATGGAGGAATATAAAATATAGAAATATGGAAACAACATTCCAGCCAAGAAATTATTCAGTGTTAAATCATTATTTCACTTTACCTTAATAAACAAAAATACAAAAGACACCCAAGCAAGCAAGCTGATAATATGAACTAGTCTACTAAAGTCCTTTAGAATTGTTATGGGAAAACTGGTGATGAAAATAATCTTAGGTTTCATGAATTAATCGTAGATCAATCCACACAAAATGATAAATAGTAGTTCTATCATCCTGAGAAAAGTTGTAATGGTTACATGTTCCACAGACAGAGTTACATGGGAGACAGTATGCAGTAAACAAATTAAGAACACGTTATTATTCCCAGTGATTACACAAATTGTTCAATACAAATGGAATTACAAAGAACATAAGGATTATATTAGTTTTGCTTACTCCACAAAAGTTAAGAGTAATGTATAATCTAACAAATTTATTTAAACAATTTGACTATGAAGATTGGAAGTCTTATGTTTAGTTTGGAGAAAGTTTAGTTGGAGAGATTGTCTTTGCTAACCAACAATTAAAATAATTGCATTCTTTTCTCTAAGAACACGGAGTTGACATATTAGCCTGCCAAATGGGATTAATTAATGTTACGCAAATGATGATGAAATGAACTGCACATATGAAATACTCTCCATTTTCATGTCATTCTGACAATTTCAAAATATCGTAGGATGGACTGCATTGAACAAAATGAATATATTCTATGTATCTACGATGTTAATTAAAAATCATTGTAAGTAAACAAATGAAAATATTAATGTTTCAGAACCAAACATTAACCAAAGTGGTCACTGTTATTTACTAAAACAGAACATATCCTTTACTGTTTTTTCCTTTCTTTTTTCCACTATGTGTAAAACGAAGAGCAATAGTCATTGAATCAATGGAGGAATTTATAAATTTAAGCAAAAAAAAAAATGAAGTCTAGGGCAATATTAAAATCATATTTTTCTTTTATAACAACTACACTTTGCTATAATTCTATGAACACAGAAAAAAATTTTTCTTATCGAAGACCTTTTTTTCATCAGAATTGTGTTCAAATGTGTTTCACTGTGGCTAGCTCAGTGAACGACAGAAGGTCAAACAGATCAGACCCATTGTCACAAAGCACTCACCACAGTTGGCTTCATCCGATGCGTCTGCACAGTCTGGATCCTCGTCACAAACCCACAGTTTGGAAATGCAGTGTTTGGTGGTTTTACACTGGAAATAGTCTGGAGAACAGCTGTTTTCAGCTTAAGAGGAAAACAGCTATGAATATGTAGATTCAAAGGACAGCAGATATTTTATTTATAAAAAGCAATCAGAAAGTCTAAATCAGTTTATTCAAAGTGTATTTTGTGTTCTGAACATTAGCAATTTCTAAATTTTTATTATTTGTCATGTGTTCTCAATATCCTTTCCAAAAGAAATAAATAAGGAAAGCATATTTCTGTTATAATACATTGATAAAAATTAGAATTTATAGTCTTCTTAATTAGATACTTGAAAACAAATTTAAAAATCAAGGAAAATAAGTTCTTTCAAAATCATGTTCCAGGTATGTTTAGGAATTTACACATATGCATTTTTATAAACAGCAGAAGACCAGAATTGGAACACATTAAGTGAATGAGGAAATAAAAAAAAATAAAACATGATCAAAACGTCTAGGAAATGTGTTGAGTTTTTGAAGGAAATGGTGAACATCTGACTCAGACCGTAAACTGCATCACAAATCCTAGCCAGCTTAAAGAATCAGCTTCTAGAATGGCTAGCCATAAAGAACTGGAAATGACTTTATTCTCAATGCGCCTTCTTAATCAAATTGCTGGATGACTGCACATTATTTACTGAAAAAAGTTTTAAAGGAATAAAGTAAAACTTCAGCAAGTCAGAAATGTTGACAGTGGGTTGTGTTGAAAATGTGAAACTTGACAAGTGCTTAATCCTTCAAATCATGTGTGTTTGTGTGGGTGGGGGTGGGTGGGCTGTGACCACACGCATACATGTATGCCCTTCTATCATGCATATGGTGTTCACGCTTTTAACTTCAATTTAATGTCACTTTTTGGAAGCAGACTGAAATGCAGAGTGAAAAGAAAAGAACATTTCTTATTATTTAAAGTAGTCTGCTAAGATTTCTTAAATGGAGTATCATTTACAATTCTTTATAAGTAACTTTGCTAAGGTACTTGTCTAAATTTCCGCCTTCTTATCATAGTTTCAATACGCATCTCATAAGGGAACATCTAGTTAAAATGGAGTTCATTTTAAGCTACTACTTAATGATAGAAATAAATTATCAGTTTCTATTTAATATGGGAAATATATATTATAGGAAAATCCATAACAAACCACAACGTGGTTTCTCTGAAGGACAATGTTGATGAATGGTTGTCATGCACATTTATCACAGCTCTTAGGGATTTTAAACATCACCCATGTTTCACTTTAATATAGAACTTCTTAATCCATCCAAATTGGCACCTATTAATACTTGTTTGATCAATATTATTTCCTTGTTTTTCTACCTGGGAAAACTTTTTGTTGAATATTTTTCAAACCAAATTTTGTGGAGAGTTAAAAATAAAACAAGACAGAGCATTGTGAGGTGACTTACGACAGTCCTTCTCATCTTCCTCATCCCCACAGTCATCCTGCCCGTTGCATCTGAGATTTACCGGGATGCATTTCTGGTTCTTGGTGCACTTGAACTGACCCGACAGGCAAACATGTGTGTCTAAAACAGAGTGAACAAAATTCTGAACAGAAGTCTATATCTGATTGAAATCAATGCATCCATAATCAGTTAAAATTAGACTTATGCTTTTTTAGGAATGTAATCACCTACCACAGTTGAGTTCATCTGAATTGTCCCCACAGTCGTTCTCTCCATCACAAATGAATGCAGGCAAAGCACAGAGCCCAGTTCCACACTGAAATCGGCCAGGCTGACATTTAAACTCAGCTGGGGAAGAAAAATGCGTAGGTATTGTGCATGAAACAGCACTTATACCTTACGACATGTTAAACAGAACTTTTCTGACATTCAAATATTGGTTGTATTTTAAAATTAAATATATCCCAGACCACAATATTAATGTCTCACATATAGAGAGTTACTATATTCTGACATAAGTTATAAGCAATTCAGGGGACCTCTGGATTAGATTTCATATACTAATTATTAAGAGGGATAGGACTAACAAAATATAAAAATTATTTTAAGAAGCATAGAAATGTGACCTCATTTCAATGAAATGAAGTTGAAACATTAAGTGCTAGAATAAAATGTACTAAAATAAAAAAATACTTTCATTCTAATATTTTAAGAATAATTTCTCTCTGTTCACTTTGTGGCCGATGGTATGTCTATGCTGTTTCTATCTGTCTTCAATGCATATTCTCTACTAATCTGAAGCATATGCTTCCTCTATCACAGCTAAATGAAATTTATTGATATTTATTTCTGTAATACTCATATATAAGGACAATGCTTCATATGTACTACATATATGAATATATATACAGGCTATAATAATTCGTAAGTAAAAATACATTTTCTTTTGCTATATTATTTGATTTTATTTGATTAATAATAAAGTAAAATCCACTGTGATCTGCTTTGTACCAGGCACTGAGCTACATGCCACATCACATTCAGTTTTGTATATTCTTTATGTTGTTATTACCTAGAATCAATCTCAGGACCTCATACTTTCCCGGCATCGCATTCAGTTTTTAAATTAACTTCATAACATACTCACCTTGGTGTTACTAAGACTATTTTATAAATGAGGAAATTCAGTTTCACGGATATTACTAATTCATCCAAAATATACATCTTTCAAGTACCAGAGTTGGGTTTCAGATCTAAATCTGACTCTGAAGTCTCACAAAATCAGAGTTTATAGTAGAATATTAATGTTTTGACTAATGATCCTAATGCGCTTTACTAATCATTGATTATGAGATTAATAGCATGTTCTTCACTAGTTCAAATCAGTGAATCAAACGTTAATAAATGACTTTTTAAACTTTCTTTGGCAAATAAATTATGATTTTATTACAGTATTGACTAAAAATATATTCTTTTAGCAATTATCTTATTGTGTGCTTTAATTCCATAGACAAAAGAAAGTTCTAAAATGATGAGTTATTTACTTTCAATCTATAAAAATTTTTAATCAGTTTACATGTTTATACTTTTTTATACACTGAACATGTGCATTTCCACTAATTCTATCACTTTATATATGATTTTCTTCCATGTTTCTTAGTCACATAAAAATTCCTTCCATAAAAATGACTGCATCTATTAAATAAATGCCTGAGAGAATAAACCTGTAATCTCAGCACACTGGGAGGTTGGAGCACAAGGACCACAAGTTCAAGCTCAGTCTGGGCAACTTAGCAATTTAATAAGAGTTTTTCAAAATGGTAATTTTATGATTAAAGAATGAAAATGAAAGGTTTAGTTCTATCAACATGAATCAGCATGTTGCTGCTAGGAATTTATTACCATGAGCAAAGAAAATGATAGTACTAATTGCAGTAGTCGCGTTGTATTTTTTCATAAGCACTAAGCAGAGATGTGAAGACATTAGTAGTCAGGTGGATGTACAGTCTCAATTCAGTGAGAATTATCTTTCTATAGGTTTGTTATGCTTGTCTATTTCCATAGTCTTTCAGTGATGATCTACAGTTACCTATCAGTTTACTCACGAGGAATGAAACTGTAGTGTTTTTTCATCTGTATGTTTTGCTAACTGAGTAATGCTAGTACTATGCTAAAATGGAATGTCTGTGAAATAAGTGGGAATACCAATATTTGTCTCTAGAATGATCCTTGCTGTTCTGGGATATAGGAAATTTAAGCACAAACTTACAAGAGCATATAATTCTTTATGCATCACTTTTAATACATTTATCAGTAGTGACTTTAGGAAGGCTTTCTTGCCTTCTTTAGTAATAGAAATGGTCAGTGGCTCTTAATACCTACAAATGCTGATGATACAGTGACTCCAAGATGGTACTTAAACACTCCACTGACTCATGTATGTAATTTTTCATCTCCCCATTGCTCTCAAAGAAAAGTGTCATGGCAATAAATATTCACCCATCAAGTACAAGTAAACAATTTTTTGCTAAAGACCATGGAGATAACATCACCAACACAGAAGTTTGTTTACTAAAGGCCACACAGAGATAACGACACCAATGAAATGACAAAGGACTACTAGAAAGAAAGATAAGGAAACATTGCTATGACAATGGGCTGTGCAGAAATTTGTTGGATATGACACAAAAAACATAGATAACAAAGGTAAAAATATATGAAAGGCATTACATTAAACTAGAATGATGGTTCTGCACAGCAAAGGAAGCTATAAAATCAGAGAAAATATTAATAAACCATATATCCCAATAAGAGGATAATATCACAAATATATGAGAAACTCAACTCAATAGTAAGAAAACAAATAATTAAATTAAATCATTGGCTAAGGACTGAATATAGAAATAGCCAAAATATATATGAAAAAATGTTCAACATTGTTAATAATCTATCTATCCATCTATCCGTCATCTGTCTAGGAGTGAGTGGAGAGAGAGAGAGAGAGAGAGAGAGAGAGAGAGAGAGGGAGGGAGAGAGGGAGAGAGATTTATAGATTCACCACTGGATAAATATGCAGGAGTTAAATTACCAAATCATGAAATGAAAATAAAATCAATATATTGAAAAAATATGTGTACTCCATTAATTGCCACAGCATATTCATGTACTTCAAGATACAAAATAACCCTGTGTCCCTCAATAGATGAACGAATGAATGGCTATAGAAAACGCAGTGTGTATAGTCTATCAACAAGCAGTTGATCAATCGACACACATATATAATGAAATGTTATTAAGCTTGGTAAAAATGAGCATCATTTATCATAACTTTCATGAAACTAGAGAACATTATGTTAAATGAAAAAAATCAGGAATATAAAGACACATATATCATCTCTTTTACATGTACAATCTGAAAAACTTGAACTCACAGAAGGAGAGTAAAATGGCAGCTATCAGAGGTGGGGGGATTGAGGACATACTGGTCAAAGGAAAAATATCAGACAGGAAGAGAAAGTTCAAGTAAATCTATTGTACATCTTAGTAACTATACCTAATAGCAGTATTACATATTTGAAAACTGCTAACAAAGTAGACTTCATGTGTTATCACAATGAAAAAAACGAAAAGCGTGTGAGTGAATGCATATGTGAAATGCCATGAAAAAATGTACATATCATGCAGTACGCCACAAATACATGCAATTAGTATTTATAAATTAAGAAATGAAATGTGTAGACATTAGTGTTTACCCCTCATAGACGTCAAATTAGTATTTATCACAATGTTTTCTGAAATTGGGTGGTTGCCAAAAAATGTATTCCCTGAAAACTGTCGTTTTTCATGGCAATATGAATCAAGTGTGAACTTTCAGTTGATTAATTTTGAAGATCAGGAGCTCCAAAAATTTTGAAAGGAAAAGCATCTCATGCTCTTCACTTTATCGCTGGTCACTATGGTGCTATTTACTTAGAAAAGACTGCATCTGAGTAGTAAAGGTCATGTTCTTAAGGGCTAAATCAAAATATTTAATATTGTTTATTTCTTTGAACTACAAATATCAATTAAGAAATAAGTAACAAATTTATTTTGATATGTAAAACAGAATAAGGTCACTAAATTAACTTTCTGTGTAGTAATTTTGTAATAGTTTATACAGTGATTTAAAGAGAAAGAATAATTAACATCTTTTTCTAGGTATAGATATAGACATAGACAATGTGTTTACTAGTGGATATATATGCAGTAGTTAAGTTACTAAATCATGAAATAAAAATTAAAATCAACATAATGAAAAGATATTTATACTCTGTTAATTGCTACAACATTATTCTATTGTACCTATTCAACTCATATACTATTTTGGGACTGGAAGGGGCAGCACTCTGCTGACCCACAGTAGCCCATGTGGGCCTCAGATTTACAGTGATCTCCCTGTTTCAGTTTCCATAGTGCTGGGATTACAGCCATGTGCTGCCATGCCTGGCCACACAAGAGTCTTTGTAAGTCATCTATCATAATAAAAGTAAAACAAAACAAAGCAAAACAAAAAAACCCATTATCTAAAAAATTAAAGAACAGGAAATCTTTCAATATAGAAAGACTGTATATAGAAAATACGACTTTTAGAACTTCTCTCCTTTTTTTACTTGTTACTTTCAAACATACAAACTAGACAAAACAACTTCTATTGTGTGATAGACTTGGTCGTGAGCAGAGAGGTAGAACACAGCTTGTCTAAGTAACTTTCTAAAATCTCTAAATTTGAAACAGGTTTATAATTAGGTGGTAGAAAGCTTGAGCACAGAGAGTAACTAGCTTTCAGTGCAAACGTAAATATCTTGAACTCAATGTTCAAGACCAAATCATGGCAAACATCCACTGAGATGTTGAGGGAATTATCATGATTGACTAAAAGCAGCTTCAACTTGACAGGACAGTATTAGAGTGACCTGTGGAGTGAACTATCATTGGAAAGTCTGTTGACTGTCTGTTACCACCATAGTTACCGATGGTGGTTAAAACAGTAGCACCTAAAAATGCCAATCACAATCAGAAGGCATTATTGGTAGTCAATGTACTACAACTGGTGGGACTATATTAAATTGTCTAAAAGCAAATTAATTATTATTATTGAACAAAATCTGACTTTTAAAAGATTTTTTTTAAAGATTTTAATACTGACAGAGAAATTGAAAGTTTATACTCCTTAAAGGTAAGATTTCAGTCATGGTGTGACATTCTAAAAACCTGCTTATTTTGGCTTCCAATTTGGCCATATATTGGGTCAAAATTATGCCACTTATTACATTACTGAGCACTACAGGAAGCAGTATAATTATTCCACCTGTAACCAAATTTGATAAAGGAAAAGAAACACAAATTACTGATGGTGTCATTCTAACATTTTAAAAGTGAAATGCAATCAACACATGGTAACAGGTTTTCCTATATTTTCAAAGATTATCACATGAACCCTTTGCATGTCAATTTTGGAAAAGTATTTGTATCAGCAAATACTTTAAATAGAGTTTCAATTGCCTGGGTCAGAAATGTAAGGGAACTTTAATTCTACATTGCAGCATTTATTTCTCCATGTACTCACGGCAGTCATCGGGCTCATCAGATCCATCGCCACAGTCATCCACAGTGTCACATTTCCACCAGAAGGGAATGCATTTGTCGGTTTTGCAACGAAACTTTCAAAAAAGGAGAAAGATATAAGATCCATTTAAAAATTCACTGAAGCAGCACAGCTATCCTCTGTTGTTGTAAATATGAATGACACTGGAGTTAAAAATCTTCTACCACAGATAGTAAATACACATAAGGTAGCCCTAGGATCTGCTCAGAAAGTCCCTTGGTGAGGGAAAGCTCCTGAGAGCTACTGTACGTTCAGGCATTCTCACTGAAGGACGCAGCGCCTCAGGGATACTCGTATTCTAAGAGTCAAGTTGAGTAGTTGTTATGGAACCCTATGACCCAAAGAAGCCTAAAATATTTATTCTCTAGGCCATTACTTGAGAAAAGCTCGCTAAATATTAAACAGAATATTGGAAAGATATATCAAATGGTATTAATCTAGGTAATTTGAGTTAACTTACTGAATGGCATTGTTTTCAGAGTCTTGGGCGAATCAAGACCTCTCTGTTCATGTCCTTCAGCCCTGAGACGAGGAACTGCAGATCACTGTGAAGAGCTGGTCCAACTCTCTAATGCTGTGATTAGTTGGGAAAGTCCCTTCCCACTGAAAACATCACCTTTTCCCATTGTATTTGACCACATAAATGTTAGGAATGCTTTTTTGAAACCATGGAGGCCAATACAGTTATTTTGACTTTTGAATGACTAATAAATACATAATGCTTGTCAGGATAATAAATGGACGTATTATAGTTTTTAAAAATCCTTTTTATTGGCATTTATTTTAAACAGAAGCACAGGAGTAAGTTTTTATGAAAAAACTTATTAAAATTAGCCAGGGATTTAGTTCAGCAGCTTAAACACCTGTCTGGCAGGCCCGAGGTTGTGAGTTCGATCCCTGTACCAAAAAAAAAAAAAAAAAAATATATATATATATATATATATATATATAAACTACTCACTGAAATTGTATCAATATTTTGATTTGTTCTCTCATCCTTTCCACTTAAACAAAACCTGATGAAAGACCCACAGAAAAGGTAATAATTCTACTAATTAGAAGAAGAAATAGAATTTTGTTTTTAAATTGCCTTTTAAAATTAGCTATCAAATGGAAGGGTAACAAGATGCTAGTTGTGATTGTCATGCGGTAATACTTAGGTATAGGTTTATTGAGCACCCAGGTGCTTTGCTATTAGAGAAAAATTTCAGAAAGTTACTATTGCCTGCTATTTGTTAGAAGTAAAGCGATCTGAACCAAATCACATACCATGTCAGAGAACAGAACCATTTTACTTAACAATACTACTGGATAATTGTTCACAGTGACTTAAAAAGATCAATCTATTCTTTAATGATCTTCAAATACAAACTATTTCCTTTGTCACCAATATGCAGATAGGAAAAAAGAAAAAAAAATCACTCTTTCCATACGGAAAAAACCTGCATACAATGTAGTTGTCATTAAAAATTTCAGTTCAAATTATTAAATGAAGCAATATATAAAATTTTGTCAGTTTTTTTGTAGCTAGTGCCAAATTATTTTCTTTTTTATTTCAATAAAAGTTCTGTGAAAAGCACATAATAATATTATTTGAATTTTTTAAATTTATTTTCTTTTTGAAGTGTTTATAATTTTCATATGTGTGGCTGACAGAGAGCTGGCATTTATCTTAATGTATTGTATGCAAGAAAAATTTCTAACAGAAAAATATAGCCTCAGTTCAGCTGTCTCTAAACAAAATGGATTAGCAATCTAAGAGTTTATTCGCTTAAAATACTATTACTTTCTTTTACTGGAATAGTATTTTCTTCCAGTAAGGGAGAATTTCAAGTTAGCTTTTGTGCAACCTGATGGGATCTTAGAGTTGATTTAGGGTAGAGTTACATTAAATATGAGAGTGAAGTTTTCTTCCAGTTCAATATGGGAGGGAATAGAGCAGTTGGAGTCTAAGGGGAGGCCTAAATGCTGAAGACACTTTCTTGTTTGCTTAGCCCAAATCATTTCTGTCGTAGTTTTCATAAATTCCAGAGGGGAAAAATTATCTTTATTTATAGTGACTGTGTGGGGATACGAGGCTAAACTCTGAAAGCAGGTCCCCTGAACATTAAATATTTCCAGTCATTACAATATATCAAAGCACATTGGTAAGAGGATTGGCAGTCTCCTGAGAACCTTCAAAGTATTCCTGATTATGTTTCAAAAAATATCTAAAATATAATTTTTTACATTCAATAAATATAACTGATTTAAATAAATAACTGTTAGAATTATATATGACATGAAGATTTTTCTCTTTATTTCATTTTTAATAAGAAAGTAAGAGTTTTGAGTTAAGAGAAAGCAGGGTAAGATATGTTAAATTTTCATCCTAATCAATGTTTTATTCTCAGAAGATTTCTTCTATTTTATGTCTGAGCTTCATTTTTTCACTCTTAATTTCAGTTGTTTAAAAGAGATCAGTGACAAACATCAATATAAAATATTTTACAAAGTTAATGCCCTGTAATACTATTATAAAATAAATTACAGCCTGTATCTATCACTCACAAAAAGAAGCTATAAAAAACTAAACACATATCTTCTGATATGAATACAAGAACAAAATGCAAATCCCAGTATGGTGAAGGATATTTGAACTATAAAGGGTATCCACTTAAAACATCAATAAAGGCATTTTTAAAAATTGATTATGTTTTCCAATTAAAATGATTTAAATTAATCATGCTTATCAATTAGTCATATAAGAATTGGAACTACTGTTGACCTTTCAGAAATCCTCACATTGGCTGGGCGTGGTGGCGTACGCCTTTAATCCCAGCACTCGGGAGGCTGAGGTAGGAGGAGCGTTGTGAGTTCTAGGCCGGCTTGGGCTACAACGCGAGCGCAAGGCCGGCCTGAGCTACATAGTGCGACCTTGCCTCAAAAAACCAGGGCTGGGAGTTTGGCTCAGTGGCTCAAGGGCCTGTCTGGCAGATGCCAAGTCGTGAGTTCAATCCCTGGTGCCGCAAAAAAAAAAAAAAAAAAAAAAAGAAAGAAAGAAAGAAATCCTCACATTGTTTCATTCTTATTACTGTGGTGTGTCTGTATCAGTGAACACTGTGTTTCTATAAATTGATTTTTCTCTAAGAAGTTTATAATAATTTATCTTTTCTTTCCTGAGATCAGACAAATATCATTGACAAAACAGCTCCTTTAACCAAAAGACTCACAGAAATAGCCACTATTGGATTGTATTAGCTGTCCATTATTATCTTTTTTATTGATGATAAGACAAATGAAATGATAATTTATTTTTTCCAAGTAGTGCTGTTGAAAACAAAAATGATCTGACCCACATTTTGGTCTGTTTGTTCTGTTTAGCTATTTTAAAAATCCACAATGAAGATGATCAAGTATTTGAAAAATTCTAAGAATTGTAATCTTACCATTGATATCAAATTGGAAATAAACATATAAATAATACTTTCAGATTGACTAAGGTTTTTCATTAATTGACTGATCAGGTTTTTGGCACTGAATAAGCACAATTATAGATAGTCTTATATGATGTTTTGGAAAGTTGTATTCCTTTTGTGCTTGCATCAGTGCTGATGTCTCACTACCTGTGCCTTGTATTTGGGATATGTGTCCTTGGCTTTATACCAGTGCTAGCAGGCTTTTGAGTCTCACCATGTGTAGTGTGGTTACTGAGGGAATTACCTCCATGGACAATAACAGACTCCTTGTTTTAGGTCCCAACACTTTGATTTGGCTTGCTTAGCACTCAGTAGCAAGGGGCCTAAGGTTTTTCAGCACAACCAACAGGGTAAGTTCAAAATTTTACTAGGCAAAACTAAGAGGAATTATATTTTGAGATTGAAATGATACAGCTTCCATTAAATTTTACTACCAGTTAAGGAATGATCAGCTTGCTGATGTTACCTTCTATAATGATTTAAATTTCCAGCTCTTTGAAAAAATGCATTTTAAAAATAAGCACTCAGGAAATTATAATGAGAACAACACACTTTGCAAAGAAAGCAAAGTCTAGGACCTGAGAACCTTCTGATGACAGCACACATTAATCGCACATATGCTCTTTTAATTAGATTACAGTTGCACTGAAGAACAAGGTTAATTACAACAAATAATACAGGCTGGAGAGTCTTCCCATCTATTTTCATAAGCATTACCTGGAAGTATTATTGTTCTTGTTTGAAAGTCCCTCAAAATCTCATGGGAAAATCTATCACTCAATGACATTGGGAGGTAGGGGTTTAAAAGATTAGATTATAAAGCACTCCATATTTATGAATGGATTAACATGGTTATCTCTCTGGGGAGTGGGTAGTTACCAAAGGAGCTGTCTTGGTACATATTTTTTTGCTGCTTCTTCCTATCCTCCACTCCATTCTTTCTCCTGATGCCGCCTTTTCATATTGAAGGCCACGGTGTTCAAAATTATGAGAAATAAACTCTGTGTTTTTTTTTTTAACACATTATGCTTTCTGTGCTTTTCAGTGACATGGTAGAAACTTGTCTTAGAAAACCAGCATCCCATTTAAAAGATTAAAAAACAAGAAACCAAAATGTTAGTTAAGTAACCTAGGTAACCCAGCCAGTTTAAAAGGGGTTCATGATCAGAGTGACTCTAGTTTCAAAGCCAGTCCTCTTTACTCTTAGAAATACTGACATGCTGAAAGTTTATGACATCTTTCTGTTACACTGTACTCACAAATACGATTTTCATTTTCTAACCAGCGAGGTACATTGAGCTACTATTAGTTTCTCTATTTTGAACATAAGTTCACTTAAAGAGAAATTTAATTTCTTGCCATAAAGTCATTGCCAATAACTGGAAAGTCAAAAAAAACAAAGCACCAAAATCTAAGAGTAGATTTAGTCATCTTAAACAGTAAATCAAGGCTTATTGAAACATTTATCTCAAATCAAACAAGATAATCCCTCAAAAGTAACAATGCCCAATTGTAAAATATTACATGAATGGTCTCCAAAGTCTGAAACCATTAAAGTCGGTGCTACTACCATTAGGTAGAAAATTCTGGAACATTGTCAGTAAAAAATAATTAAATTTGGAAGAAAAAGAATATTTTCACAAGAAAATTATTTTGCCTCAGTTAAAAAAATCTAGAGAATTACACTACATCTAGTTATTCTTTCTGCTATCACTGTTTGTGAAGGGTGGGAGACGATGTGATTTGCTCATGCACAGCAAATCATCTGGGAAGATGCTTTTGTTTGAATTTCCCAAGCCTCAAATGCCCAGTCATTTTAAGCTATGTAAAATCTGCTCTGATACTGCCCATATGACGATGGAAGATATCAGCTATTATTCCAAGTGAGTTTGGGCAAAGATAGTTTTGTTTTTATTTTCTAGTGGCTAAAGAACTTTTTTAAGGTTATCTGTAAACATTCATGCTATTAGAAACAAAAAAGATAAAAAATTAATAGTTCAAAGCTGGTGTGCCAGGACATAAGCATATTCAGGCAAAACCTGTATAAAAACTTGCTCATATATCCCATGAGGTGCTTTCAAGACTTTGACTCACTTGACTGGCTGTGCAGTTGGATAGACAAGTCCTGTTATCAGCTGCAAGGTAGAAGCTGGTGGGACATGCACAGGTGTGGGTCTTCCCAGGTGCTAGCAGGCACAAGTGACTGCAGCCACCATTATTTATCATGCAGAGATGTTTGGAGACTACAAATGAGAAAGGAAAATCAGTAAAATAAGAGCGATAATATAGCATGGGATTAGAGATAGGTCATTTGAGCTTCATAACTTATATTTGAAACAATTTTATAATAAAGAACTGATCACGGCTATAACTATAGGGGACGTTTCACAAATGCTACTCATGATCTAATCATCAATTTGACTATTAAACAACTTTAATTATTTCTACAATGCAAGCATTTAAGTAGAAAAAAATATTCAGAAAAAATAGAGACTAAGAATATTTTAGAAGGAGACATACTTATATTTAGAAATACAAAGTAAAAGAAAACAATGAAATGATGATCTATAGTTAACAGTATTGGGGTTTTGCTTTCTGGGCCTGATTATGTTCTTTCAGTAAATTGACCAAACCTTTATTCCGCAATGCCTACTAAAAAATCTATTAGATGAATGCAGCAGCAAATTCATTATAATTGTAGTGTTTTAAACCCTAAGCTACTTAAGTGTTATTCTTCCCACTCAGCATTCTAAGGATCCTATAACTATATTGTAAACAAATTACTTCACAAATTTAATCTCCACTTCTCTAACCCCATTTCATTGTCATTTCAGCTTAATGTGATTTGAACAAATCAATAATCATGCTATGATTGAGCTTCTCCTCCTATTCCTTAATAGCAGTATTTGATACCAGCTGGATTCATTGCACAAAGTAACACTAACTAATGAAATCTGGTCATTTTTGTCGAAAGTGAAATTACTCTTAACTCTGATAGAATAAAAAATGGAGTATTACTGAAAGATGCAGATGCATTTATGGAAATCATGGAAAGAATAATTACCATCAGGTTGTCTGTAAGAATGATACACCTGGACATCTGTGATGACATGCCATGAGCTAACCAGTGAGAGTTTGTCTGCTCCCGAGGTTTTATGGGCACGGCTGAGTGACTTGGTTTTCCCATCAGTCCAGTAGATGTAGTCTTCAAACAATGTAAGTGCAATCACCCCTGGAATATCTTGATTAGGGACTGTAATAGGAGATGGTAAGATTAATGTTCAGCCTTGGAAGACTGCCAGTTAAAATATTCAATACTACATGGGCTGACAGATTCAACTGCTACAGAACTTTATGTGAATAATTGCTGTGACAACCTGTCAGGCCAGCAAGGGTCTTTATTACTGGTTAAAAGAATGTAAGAGTAGGCTCAGGAGTTCACTTTTCTCAGATTTAACTTGGTTCCACCACAGGGAGGAAAATAAATGTGATTCTGCTCACCATAAGAGGAAAGCTACTTCACCAGATAAAAGTAACATGCAATATTTTAAAATTCACAATTGAGATTATTTAATCTCCTTTCAAGTTTTGTAAATCCTTAAATCTAAAGGCCATTGACCAGTTCTCTCCCATGTCTCAAATGATGAAACCATGTGTCAATGATCAAATGTGTCTACTACCTGGAAACAGAGTACTATGAAATTAATATAAACCATTTTAGTCAGTGAAATTTTTACCTGCAAGATGAGCTAAAAGAAGGGTAGAGGGAAATGTAGAAAGAAATGACAATGAATTACACAGATATAATATTTGTAAAACTGTTTAGTAGCAGATTGAAATTGTTTTATAATTATGCCTTCAATATAAAAATTAGTTTAAATATGTACAATGGATTGAGCATAATAAATGTGACACTTTCATTCAAAAGATTCCAGAATCCTACCAGATTAATAAGATATAATAAATCTATTTTTAATTTGGGGGAGGTCTAACAATATTCACTATAGAATTTTCTTTCTGCTTCTAGTTTCTCAAAATTATTGAATTATCAAATTCAAAAGTTTAAAAATTAGTAAAAACATTCTAATATAATTTTCTATTTTAGTTTTCATATTTACTTTTAAAAGTTCTATGCTCATTATAAAATACATTAAAGCTCCAGGAATACATACTTTTTCATTACTTAGATTTTAATTGTGAGAATTAATGTTTGTCATATTCTTATGCACCAGCAACTAAAATGCTATCAAAATTTCAAATCTAGTTTACTCTTAAATACAGCTAACAATGATATTTTTTAAATGAGAGATAAATCTGTCAACTAAAATTGCTCAAAATTTATTGATTCGTTATTTTTATTAAGATAGGTCAAATGTGATCAGAAAATTCATGATTTAGTGAAAGTAAAAATGTTTTAAAAATGGGAACCAGAAAAAATAGGTGATATACTAAGTCATTAACTAATATCAATAATTTAGGATCTAAGCAGAAATGCAACTCTGAACAGATTTTCTTGTAAAATCAAGAAAAATTCAGATGTTCAAACTGTAGATGTTTTGAATTTTGATGCGAAAATCTAGATGCACATACAGTTTAGTCATCTGTGTACTCTTATGCATATGGAGCATAACACTAAAATGATAAGTGGGATTAAATAGGAGACTGAAAAAGACACTAACTAGAATGGATCATGTTTAAGCTACTTAAATTGTTCACTTTCTCTCCCTATGACTGTCTATGCTCATTTCAGAAAGACCAAATACGTGTAAAAAAATTAACACCTTGGTGAATCATGATAAGAGACCATCATTACAGGTTCTTCATTTTAGTGTGCAGTTGAAAAATTTTTAAAGTAAAATAAAAATTCACAGAAAGTTTTGAAAGGCTCGGAAATATTCAGTGCAAATATCTTTAGATACAAAATAAGTAATTACTTCCTTAAATATGGGCTCGAAAAGTTAATCATCACTTTTGAAAACCTCAGTCCACTAGAGATTCAATTAACTTCTATGAAAAAAAGTAAAATTATTGTAAAATTTGCCAATTAGCATTTCAAAAATAGCACAGCCTTTTTAACTATTCTGCATAATGATAGCTGATACTTATTAAGCAAGTGCTTGCCTCAGAAGTAGGCTGGTGCTTCTCAGTGGGTGGGGAAGCAGTTTTGCTTCCATAACAAAGAACTATCAGGACCAAATATGAACAGCTTTGAGGTTGAGAAGTCCTGCACTAGGATATCCACTTTATATAACTTAATTCATTTAATATTCTTAAAAACCCTACTGTGAAGCAGAACCCTTCCACTTTGTAGATAAACTTAATTGAAAAATTAATTTGTCAAGAGAGAGGCTGATAAAACTAATAAATGAAGATACTAGTATATGAAACTAATTCAGCCTCTCTGGGTGCTGAGTTCTTAGCTCTTTACAATATTGGCACTGTCTTTCAGAAAGCTAGCTTTGTGTGATACTGCAGGTAAAAAAAAAAAATGCAGCTAATTTCACGTGCTCCATATGAAAGTCAATTTAATTTCTTGATTACAGTTTCATTTCATACAGTCTCCAGGCATGGAATAATTTAGATACCCATCAAGTACTCAAGTAATGACCAGTCATCAGAAATGTGTGCTATCAAACAGACCCTAAATTTGTGGGGATCAGAAAAGTGAGCTATTAGTTCAAAAGAAGGGTGGCACACAGTAGAATGCACAATGCATCTAAGAAACTCAAGTCAAAGTGAAAATATGAGTCCATTCATCCAAAATGACCATCTGTTTAATCCCTTGTTTTACACTGGCAATATAAAACAGGACTGGCACTAGTAGCTTTATAAGCCTGTAACAGGTCTGTTCATTTGTTAAATGTCCTTACTTTCCAAACAACACTAAACACATTCATCAGAGGATTTGTTCTAGGACAGAAAAAAAAAAAAGTAAAATATCAACTTGTGTCAACAAGGGCACAATTACACCCACACAGGTAACACTATGCTGACTCCATTAGGAGTCTTAATGGATAGTGACAAACTCCCTTAATACCATAAGCCACATCAATTAAAATCAAGTCAAATGAAATAAATCAAACAAACAAAAATCTTCACATAATATTTTGGTGGGAATTCAGTGCATAACTTTGACACCTTGCATCATTTTCTCTTTAAGACCTAAATCTCTTCAAAAAGAGTCAATTGACTTTCTCCTCGAGATTCTGTGAAAAAAGTTTCCACATACAGTTTAAATGATAAATATAAATAAATTAATTTTGTGTTAATTTTTCCACCAGCACTTGAAGAGTTCAACTCTCATTGAAGTTAAGTGGAAAAATAGTGCAAAAGTATCATATGTGTTTACACAAGCAACTTTTCTAATTCTGGTTGAAAAATAATTATTTGTGGTAAAGTATCTTAATATAATTGTGAACTATTATATTAACGCATATGTATTATGTACATTTCCACACATGAAAGATTTATAACACATACTTACATAAAATAGGAAAATAAAAAAGTTGTATTGAAGTAATTTGGGAGTAAATGAAGGTGACAAAATTCAAATATGGAATATGATGGCACTAGAGAGGAATATTTTAAGAAACTCTTAGTGAGATGTGGTTGAATTTTGGGGGAAAGGTTGATGTTTTCTCAAAGTGATGATAATTATTCTTTTTCAAAAAAATAATATGACCAGATATCCTATATAAATAGCATTTGCTTAATTAAAAGAGAAATGTGAAGAGTAAATTTAAGGAATCTTTCATTTACAGTTATTATATAGACACACAAAAAAAGAGAAATAAATGAACTCTGTTGTGTATAATTTAGCAGTCACTTGTTACATACTTAAAGTTTATTTTAAAGCTGCTTACTATCACTGGCTCTCTATTCTGCACAACAGCATTATTTGTTTTACTCTTTCCAGCATTCCACTCAGGCAACTAATTTTTATTTCATAAGTTATACTCTCAGAAGAAAGGCATTGATATTTGACAAAAAGTAAATCAAAGAAACACTCCCTGTAGAGTTTTTCCCTTTTACTTAAATTGGATGCTATCTTTCTGAGGCTCATCATGGTCACTATAACTTAGAAAAAATGTCACAGTTCAGAACATATTTTTGGCTTGTGTTGCCTCCCTATTATAGTACTCTTGATTTTTCATTTATTAGATAGCATTTATTATACTAAACAAGTACCTTCCTGTATAACATCATTCTAATTTATTTTTTTTGACCAATCTAGTATAAATTTTTAAGAACAAAATTTCACAAAACATACTTCTTATCATTTTAGTTAAGATCTTGTGGTGTTATGGGAGATGACAACACTGGGACAGAAGTAAAATCAACACAACTTTGTATGGTAGATTATTAATCATTTCACTAGTTATGGTCTATGTTTTCCCTAATTTTGCCTCCAAGATTTACCTTCACATTGCAAATTCTATTTTAAGATGTAACCTTTTGCCCAATGTTTACCATAATTATTTAAACATGACTATAAAGTCTTCAACAGTATATTCAAAAGTAAACAAAATTTATAGAACATAATAGCCAAATTCAGTAATTAATTATTTTTATGAAGAAATTAAGATTAAGGAATCAAGATCTAGGAGTTTAGAATTAATTGATGAAGAGTTATGCATTACTTGAAAGGAAATATCTAAATAAATGGTTTTGACTTTTGAAGATCAACCTGACCTTTACTCTGAAACTGTCTTCCCTTGTTGGTGCAACACAATACCTGACATTGACAACTTTAAGGAGGAGAAGTTTATGTTGCTCACTTTTCAATCCATGGTCAACCACCTCTCAAGAAGGAACAGTGTGGCAGAGGAGCATGGAGAAAGACAAACTGCTCACCTCATGGCAGTGGGGGAGCAGAGAGATCCAGGGAAAAGCCAGAAAGCAGATGCACCATTCCAGGTTGCCCACAGTGACCAGTCTCTTCCAAGCAGACCTCCTCAGCCCACCTCAGAAAGCAAGTCCGGTAAGTCCCATAGTCAGTCACCCTCTAAATACAAATGACTTTGGGAGCTGTTTTAGAACTAAGCTGTAACTATGTGAAGAAGCTTAATCTCTTAAGATTTAAAGTTAACAAGCTTGTTATATCAAACAATAAATTGTATTATCTTTTTCTAATACATTGCAAGATTCTTGTTTTTTTTTTATTCTTGATGCCATTTCCCCCAAGTAAAGGCTCATATCCCCTCACAAAAATTACGGTGTGTTCTCCATGCTTTAAGGCAAGCATTTTACCACTAATCCTTTTCTTTCTTTCCTTGTTTCTCTCCTTTTTTTCTTTCTTTCTAACTCTCTTCTTTCTTTCTTTCTTTCTTTCTTTCTTTCTTTCTTTCTTTCTTTCTTTTTTTTCTTTCTTCCTTTGAACATGCTGGGAAAGTGGTCTACTGCTGAGCTATATCCCAAGCCATTTTTAATTTGTTTTTAATATTTTCAAATCACTGTTGTAAACATCAGGAAACTTGCTATAAACAGAAAATGCATTGTCAAGTGAAAATTAAATATAATTTAATAAGAATTATGTACAGAGATATGGGTGTGGTCAAGGGGGTCAATAATGGATTGTTTTTCCCTAGATCTCCTATTGAAACTGAGGGAAAATGTAGCTGAAAGGAAAAAGTCACTCGACAAGAGCAGTGCCTATTGGTGGGTGAATTCAGCCACTGCTAATCCCTGTGGTTGGCCTGCATGGGAAGAAGATGAATAAACATTGTGTCTTTTTCCTTTGACCACAATCTGATTTTCTGCAATACGCACCATGGAATAAACCAACTTCCAGTCTGACAGTAAAAGAGTTTGAATAAAGTAAATCACAAATTCAGTCTTCCAGCATATGAAATATGACAATGGAGCACAAGCAGAAAAATGTAAACCACCTCTAGTGTGTGCCATCGTGATTTTTAACTCACGTATCTGTTACTGGATCAAAAACTACCGGTTGCATCCATCCCCTAGACAATCTGGCACAAACAGTCTTGCCTAACACAAACACCATCTTTTTTTGTAGAAAAGGTCTGGTTGCTCACTAATTTTCTGATCTGAGAGACTTTGACATAAATGATATCCCCTGACAAAGTGGTAAAGTGCTTGCCTTAAAGCATGGAGAACAAAGCACAATTTTTTTGAAGGGATACAAGCCTTTACTTGGGGGAAATGACATCAAGAATAAGGAAGAAGGAATATGAACACGGCAGATATGCCAAGAAAGTGAGGATATGATTTAAAGAAGGAGACTATGAAGACTAGAAAAGAAAGAGAGAAAACAAAGAAAAATGAATTGGCACTGAAAACATTAGGCAAGATTAAGCAAAGACTACACACGATACAGGCTGGGAAGCAGAAGAAAAAGTCAGACTATGGTAGAAAATGGTTGACATGCCAGAGGAAGCGGAAGATTCACCCTAGTGTTGCGTGGGTGGATGGATGTTCTCTAGTTTATGAACAGCAGCGGGAAAGAGTGGGTGGGTGGGCAAGTGGCCAGAACACACTAAGCATCCCAGAATGACTGCTGAGCAAGTAGCTTTCATTACAATTGCCACAAGAAAAAAGGGTCCTTTCTGTAATCTTAGAGCCAAGGGCCCTCGTACTGTGAAAGTTAAACTTCCTTCAGCATAGCTAACAGAACATTCTTTTCTTATCAACTTATCTTCAGGATCATCAACAAGCTACCAAGCTGTGTAGCCATAATCTTCCTCTATGAACATTTTGCCTGTCTACTCTTTAATGCATTTTTCTTACTGGTAACCAATAGGAATATAAATAAAACTTTAGGCAAATGGATCCAAAATCCATTGTTCAGGATGAATGAAAGCATTAAGAAATGGCAGAAAAACTAGGAATTGGCCATATTACCAAATATTCTAAGAGTCTTGTGAAGTGATACTTTAAAAAAAAAATAATGGTTCATCAATGAGACTTCACTAGAGATAAAAATACAAAGCCCATTCATTAGGTTTATCTCATAGAGAACAGCCAATTAGAGAAGAGATTACCTCAGAGTCATGTGAAGCTATCCAATCAAAGATCTAAAGTAAAGTCATATGCCCCTCCTTAGTGTCATATCTTATACTGGGACACAAATTATAATGGCAAAGAATAAGAATTAAGGCTATATTTTACAGATCTTGTTTAAATTTATTTCATTATTGAGAAAATAAAGAGATTTTTCTAGTATGGATTGTATCATTTGTATATTTTCTGAGCACAAATAATACATACTCTCTATCAGATTGGGACTACAGCATTTAAATGTTCTCTTTCAGCTGTGTTTAAATTACAAAAGCAGGAGGTCAAATAAGGCCATTTCAACAGATTGATGACTAAAAAAGATAATCTTGTCAATTGTTGTGGTCAGGATTTAAAGGGAATAGATTTAATACAGACACACAATTTGAAGTATTATTTTATAATATTAATGCAAAAAGTCAAATGCAGAAGAGTGTAAGAGATCTATCCACACATTAGAGACCCAAAGAATCCAGCTGAGGGCCTGGATTCCTTGGCACTATCCTGGACAAGTCTAGTTAAGACCTACAGCCCATGGCAATGTCCTCCATGAATGCAGCTGGAGGCCTAGAGTTCACAACAATGTCTCATGCAAGTCAATATCAAGGATCTGCACTGGAAAGGCACAAAGGTTGTAGTAAAAGCTAGAAAGTCTCTGCAAGTGGGTGAAAGATCTGTGCCAGCAGGGCTAAAAACCTGCACTAGAGCTTGGAGATGACCAAGGTAAAGACCAGAGCTCCCACAAAGGGAATCACAGCCATCCTCGGAGACTGTGGACCCAAGGTTGTCTCATGATGAGAACAACTGAGTACATATCAGGAAAGCCAGTGTGACAAGCTGCTCCAGCAATGATGGTATCATGTCTCCCTCCCCCAAGCCGCCCCCCTCATTCTCCTGTTATACTATGAGCAACAATTCCAGGTGAGCCTTCCACATCTAGAACCACACCGATTCAGTTCAGCTAGGTGTTCCAGATTGACCATTAGTTAATCCACCACATTAATGAATGTGAAAATTTGGGAATCTGATTTTGAAATTTGTGTCACATTCATTTTGAGAGATAGACTTTGCCTGGATAGCAAAAGCTTTGTCTTCTCTTGGTATTGATACTGATTTTCACCTCTGAAGTGAGAAAAAAAATTGGCAAAGGTAAATTCAATTTTGTTGTATGTAGGAGATGAAATTAGTTTGGAAATCACAAACTGTAACATCAAGTTATCCCACTAAAGCAGGATGCTATAATTTTAATGGTGGTACCTGCCTCCACAAAATTCAAACTTTTAATATTTTTAAATGGGCAATTGAAATGAATAGACACTTCACAGAAGAAGTACAGTTGGCCAATTAATGCATGAAGAAATGGTTAACATCACTAGCTATTAGAGAAATGCAAATTAAAACAACACTGAGATTCAAACTTATCTCTGGTAAGAATGGCCATCATCAAGAAAATAACAATATGGGGTATAGGGAGAACCCTTCTGGACTGTTGGTGGAAATTTAAATTACTACAACCACTTTGGAAATCAATATGGAGACTACTCCAAAAAATGAAACTAGAAATTTAATTTGACCTACCTATTTCCCTTCTAGTATTTTCCCCCAAAGAATTAAAAACATCAGACTACAGTGATAAATAAGTACCCACTTATAGAAGCACAATTCATAATAGCTAAATCTTGGAAGCAGCCTATGTATCCATCAGCAGATGGATGGATAAAGAAAATGCAGTATCACACAAACAACAGAGTACTACTCTTCCAAAGAAAAGAAAAAACTTGAGTCATTTGTGGGAAAATGGATGCACCTTGAAAGATATTTTGTCACAGGAACCAGAAAGCTTAGATACAGGATGCACGCTATTAAGCAACTGAATATCTCTTCTTACTCCTCAGAGAAACAACAACAGCAGCAGCGAATTTTGGATTTGATATTTTCTTTCTTTTCCAGTAATGATATTCTGTTGGATTAGGTTCATGTATGATTGCTTTGTTTCCCATATAGAGTCTAATTTATGTCTATTATTTATTTCCACCTGAAAGGAATCAAGCGGACACACCTTTATTTAAGGATACACTTACTCTCTAAGTGGTGTTGTCGGCTATAAGAAGTAGGTTTCACATATTCATTTACCAGTTCAAAATAGAATGTATACAATGGAAACTTTGGAACTAGAGTGGTCTGGATTAAATTTTTGAGTCACTTGATTATTAACTATGTGATTTTGCACAGATTACTTAATCTTTTTGACTTCATTTCCTTCATGCAAATAGCTTTAAGGGCATTTCTTGCATACTGTCAGTTAAGGGAAAGATCTAAAAAGCTTCTATTGAATTAAGCATGGTCCCTTGGACACAGTAGGATTCTAATTGACTATTTGATTATAAGGAAATGGTTCCTATTCCTCCAATTCCAGTAACAGGCTAAGAAAAAATTTATTAAAAGATTGAATAAATAAATAGTATATCAAACTATCAAATAAAATGCTTAGTATTATAGGTTTTTTAGTAAGTAGTTCTGACAAGCTACTACATAGCAGGGTGTTTACAGCAATAATGAAAAGAATTGTATATTTCAAAAAAATCAAATGGAATTATTTTCAAAGTTTTCACCATAAACCAATTTTTGAAAAGTTAGATAAGTACACCTTGTTTAAAACTTTACCTAATGGATGTATACACAGAAATATCCATATTATTAACATGTGCAAATATGTTTTTATGTATTAAAATAAACTTAACTCTAAAAAGAATACAAGTTCTCTACTTGATTTCATTGATTTCATCAGGTCACAATTCAAAGGTATCATGATAGTACTTTGAAAAAATTTGGTCTGGAATTGGCAAATTGAGAAGTTCATCAAGTCTAAATGAGGAATAATTTCATTATTACCAGTATCCAACCTCTCCAAAGTGTAAATTAAGACTAATATGAATTAAAACTGACATATTTGGCCAAGATTCTGAAAGTGTTGTTTGATTCAGTTAACTGGAGCCTTCATTCTGAGTTCTGAAATTCCTTTTGTTCCAACAGTCTGTTTTTTCCCCTCCGTAGGTGAGGCAACTGAGGCTCATGAGTATTACTTACCCTGTTTCAATTCAATAAGCTATTTGGAAGTTGATTCCAGCCCAACCCAATTTTCATTATTAAATTTCTCAAGTTTCTTTCAAAGTTTGAGGTTTTCTTTCTCTACCTCTAGGAGATCATTTTACTTGTGTCTGTACTTTAGCAGGGGTTTATTATTTATATTCCCTGAAGAATTTTGCAGTTATAAGTTGTAAAATATCAGTCCTGCACAGACCATTTGTCATTTTATTATTTATGTATTCTGTATATATGTAAACCAGAAAGATTCTATATATCTTAATAATAATCATCTAGTACATATGCAGTATACATCATATACAGGATTACTCATATATGTATATATATACACAAATGTATATATGCATATGCATATATTCATTATATACATATATTTATTTATTCACTATATATACATATATATATATAATTTGTATATACTGTATTTCTAACTGAAATTTATGGCTGTATATTGGTTTTGTCCTTTGATCTCAATTTGAAGCATATTCTCCAGTTGCCGCCTGTCTCATTACACATACAACATGTCCTAAGATAAAGTAGGAGGTAGGAGTTCCATGCGTCTGCTATCTTGAGGTAAACTAACAGGCATTCTGAAATGCTTTTCAGGGAATGATTCAATAAAGAATACTAAAGCACAACCTCAGAATGACTCTTTTGTTATCTTTGCTATTAAAATTAATATATCTATCATCAAAAGAGATCTTTTAGTTTCAAGAGGAATCTTTAAGTTGGGTTCACTGTGGTACACTCAGTTCTTTAAATGTGTATAAATATATCTAAAATCCATAGCTATAAAATGATTGCCCTTGTCCCTTAACTAACTGGCTAAGAAAATAAATCATTCACTTAATATTTACAACTCAGCTCTCAATATTTCAGCTATATTTAGCTTCCTGATTGTTCCTATTTCATCTGCTAAATTACTATTGAATTTAACATAGTATCCCTATTCCCACAGCTATAATCACTTCAGGTATTTTCTCCTCAAATATTTTAAGTCTCTAAATTGGTTGCCCTTCCAAGGTCTTTCATTTTCCCTGCTGTTGTCAAATCTAATAACAGCACTCTGTCAACTATATGCCATCAATGACTCCCTATGACCTAAAGGATAAATTCCAAATTATGTAGCATACAAAGCTTGTCACAGCCTGGCACTGATTTGCTCTTGTTTATCTAGCATGATCTCTCTCTTATATGACTTGCAGTCATGGCAAAATTGTGTAAATCCCATGATGTTTCCAGACTTCATTATTCTTTGCACACACTGTTCCCTCTGTATGAGGCATCCCTCCCACATTTTCCCTATGTGGAAAGTGTTATGAAACCTTTCCTATTAATCAAACAACTGCTCACTTCAGCAAAGGCTTCTCTGTACCTGTCTGCATTTTCAGAACATTTTGCATATACTTCTAACCTCAACCTAATTTATGGCCTTAACAGCATATCAGTTTTTTCCCCACTGACCTTTACTTTAATGACAGGGACTTGTTCATCTTTACAACTCCAAGCCTAGCATATGTATGGCACAGGAAGTTCAATGTTTATTGAAAAATGAATGGGGAGAGCTAAAGCACATAGAGATATTAAAAATGAACTAATGAAGATGAAATTCAAAACAAATTGATGCAATAATTCTGCAGATTCATTTTATTCGT
Organism: Dasyprocta punctata; assembly: GCA_004363535.1. Taxonomy (NCBI): domain Eukaryota; kingdom Metazoa; phylum Chordata; class Mammalia; order Rodentia; family Dasyproctidae; genus Dasyprocta; species Dasyprocta punctata. Next base: position 36,790 of record RJWM01003829.1, on the reverse strand, counting down.
GTCATATATTTTTGTTATTATTGTGGTAAAGCCCAATTGTCTTAAAAATACATCCCTATGTTCCTCAACTAGAAAATTAATTAATGTCTTTTTTGGGGGCAGGGGCGTGAGGCCTTAACTTTGCAAAGTTTTATTCCAAGTTGACAGGAAAGCAAGTTAGGGTACAACATAGTAGAGAAACAGAGACAGAAATTCACAAGCAAACTGCTTGTGCCTTGGATGTAATCTAATCTTTTGTTTACAAAAAAAAATGAACAAAAAATATCATCATTTTTTATTAGGTCTCGGAAGTTAGAAACTTCCCAAATATTTGGGTTGCAGAAATAACTCATCTCTTATGGAATTGCTATATAGTTTAATGAAGAACATGTTTAGGAAGAAAACATTTTACTTACTTACTTATTTATTTATTTATTTTTAGTACCAGGGATCGAACTTATGACCTTGTGCTTGCCAGGCAGACACTTAAGCCCTGAGCTAAATCCCCAGTCCAAGAAAACATTTTAAATCATGAAGTTTTATTCAGAGTTAGCTTTTCTTTACCACTAGCACAGTTTGTGAAAAAGTCAATACTGTGAAATTTTTCACACACTCTTAATATTTTCAAATTACTTTGTCCTGACTATTGTGCCCTTTCCTGAAGACCTTGGCTTCTGATTCAACAAAGAAAATAAATAAGAACAGTTAGCTCTGATCTGGCTGAGAGCAAATGGTTAGTAACCAAACTTCTATAACTGTTACTGATGCAAGAAGTCATTACGCCCGTATATATGCACAACATTCTCTACATCTGCATGGGGCAAAGAGAAAGAGAAAAATAATCCTCTTTGCAAAGTAAATAGCAAGTGAATGGCTCTTTCTTTCATTGGCTGTGGACTTGGCCTAATTCAGGGAAACAATTAGCACCTCGTTAGTAATTACCAGATAATTACTAGACAGCATTCAGGTATTGGCAGGTGTCTGATAAGGCACTTAATGAACTTTTCATTAGTCTTTCTGAGAATTCCTTTAGAAAAAAGTATTTCTGGTGACAGCTACTCTTTGGCTTCCCTTTACTCCCCACTTGAGCCTCAGGGTATTTTGAAAATCAACATTTAAAAAAATTAATATCACACAGCAATAATTCAGTTAAATATGTTATGTTATAAGAAATATTTGCTAATATGTGTTCCTCTACCCAAAGTTATAAGAAATACTTGCTAATGTAATAAGAAATATTTGCTAAATATGTTCTTCTACCCAAAGTCACCACAAATACTATGATTCAAAGACCCATTTTTCACATGCATTTAATTGTGCAGTATTGGGTTTTCAAATCATTAGGCACCCCTATATGTTACAATATTTAAAATAATATTATTTAAGTTAAATCCAGAGGATAAACAGAATTTAATAATCCTAACATTATTTTTAACTACAATTTTTTTGTCATTGAGATACCAAAGGTTCAGATTAAGACAAATATTTGGTATTGCAGCATGTTTTTTAAATTTTCCTGATAAAATGATATATACTTTATTAAAAGGTAAATTTTAGCAGAAATTAATACATTCACAATAACCTAGTACTTGGCCTGAATGTTTGAATATGGACATGCTCATAGTTTCATTGGGAGATACTAATTTGCACAATAAAACTTTCAATTATATCATCCAAGAATGATGCAGAATAATTCATAATTGATTCTTTGGGGGAGATATAACTTCTGAATGCTAAGTATGAATGCTGTTTGTCAACATTACTTTTGTTGTAATTAAAATTCTAAATAATTCTTCACTGAAATTGTATTCTGATGAATTTTTTTTATTGCCATAATTGGAATGTCAACACTTAAATAAATGTTTCACCCAAATATAATCTTCCTATTAGGGCTCTTTCACTTATAAAAGCATCTCTAAAAACTTCCTGTAAGCGTTTCTAGTTATAAGGATGTATCTGTTTAAACACCAAATGAGAGAAATTTAGGTAAAATTACAAAGTAGTTTGACTTTAGTGCCTTTTATATCATTTTATAAAACAAATTCAGTGGCCTCATCCGTCTCAGGTCTTCACACCAGCATACTTTTTCAAGGTCTCGACTGATGCTTAATAATAATCATCCCTATCTTCCTATTTCTTCCTCTTTTTCCTCCTCCTGTCACAGATTTAATCCCAGAGAATAAGGAAATCAGATCATCTAGACAATATAAACAAGTATACTTTATTTGGGACCTTTCTGTGAAAATTGCAATTAAGAGATGTTTGGAAATCAAACTACCTGGTCATAAAAATGATTTGAAATCACTAAAGAATAATAGACGTATTATTGCTTCTTCTTAGTGAAAATTCTTAGCCCTTTAAAACTACCTACATTCGAAATTTTTGAGGGCTTATTTATCCTTTTTACACGCACATTACTCTTTTCTTCAAAATTTCACTTTTCTATTATAACCTGGTCCACTGTTATTTTAATTACTTCACCTCAATTATCATTTTCTCTAATAAGATCTTCCTTATCCATTATTCTAGTTATCTTCATCTGTATCTAATTCTTTCATTTTTTCGGATCAATTTTTAATCAATTTTTAGTATACTAAGTGTTATAAAAGTGAAAAAATGAAGTATATGTAAAATTTGTACTTATTCATTTTTACATTATTTGTTGAATGTTAGTCTTTTGAAAACTGTTTTTTCATGTTAATATTTGTTGCTTCAGTTGACTAGAAAACAGTGAATTTAATCCTAGACATATATCAAAGGATAAATTTTAAGTAATATTATTTCACTGCATATAAAGAAATATACTCAGCTTTTAATGAGAGAACACAAATCTTATTAGATTATAGTAATAATTTATGAGCAACAACCTATTACAATTTAGGAAATGTGTAAAAGTTCATATCACATGTTTACTAAAAATTTTGGAAAATAATGCAAAAAACAACATTTTCAAAACTATTTATATAGGGCTTGGGAATTCGCTCAATGGCATAAGTGCACACAAGGTCGTAAGTTCAATCCCCAGTACCCCCCAAAAAAAACCCAAAAAAATGCTACATGTAAATTATATGATTTTGAATAAATATGTTTGTTTAAAATTTAATAATGTGATAGAGGAGCCCAGCAATGGAACCTTAAATTAAGAAATGTTTGTGATGAGAGAAATAACATAAAATAAATATATAGTTATAAATAAACCTGTTATACCAGTAACACATTGACTCATTTGCACTGCTACACCAACCTTTGTGTCTATGAGATCCATCCATGTTGCTAAATTCAATGTGATTTTCATCAGCCCAGTAGAGTCTGTGGTTGACATAATCTATTGTTAGTGCCATTGGTCTAGAGATCTTGGTTTCTATGACAACACTCTGATTGGTTCCATCCATGCCAACACGGCCAATGTGAGGATACTCACAGCAGTCAATCCAATACAAATACCTAGGAAAGAGAATCAATAACTATGTTGTATACAAGTGACCCAAGAGTGAAACATCACAAAATCTTTCACTTTTTTTGCTCAACTGTTCCCAGATTAATTCTTGCTATCACTCTGAATAATTTCACAAGTGTCAACAAATGATAGTTGCCCAAAATTGGCCAAAAAATACCTAAATTTTGGATGAATAAAATTATATTTATGCCTATGCCTCCCCCCCCCTCTGTTTCTGTCACTCCCTTTCTCTTCCTCATTCTCTAATCTATGAGAAATCTAAAACAAATAATAAGGATGTATATGTCACTTGTTTGAATATGTACTGCCAATGTGTGTTATGGCTTGTGTTTAGATGTCTCCCCGAAGCCTCCTACAATTATAGGTAGGGCTTTTTCAGAGGTGACTGGATCTAAAGTGTGTGATGCTGTGATTCATTCACGGTCCAACGCTAGGCTCAAAGGCTCTAGGATTAGAGACACCTTAAGTCCTCTATATGAGCTAAAAGGGGCAGTAAGATGCCCTTTGCTTACTTGCTTTTACTGTCTTCTGCTCGCCATAAACTGGTTCTACTCTGTGATGCTCACCTTCCAATCCATCCTACTTCAAAGCCAGTTGATTCTGGACTGAAACTTCTATACACTTTGAGCTAAATAAATCTTTCTCTCTAATTTTGGGTGTCAGGTGTTTTGTCTCATCAACAAGAGAAAAGTAATTAAGACCATGTAATAGTCACTAGCCAATTGTAATTGTTTCAGTTTAAAATGATTAAAACAAAATAAAATTCCATGAGCTGGACAGATCCTCACATGAGCCACATTTCAAGCATCCAAAAACAACGTAGGTATTGTGGATGTTATACACAACAGCATAGATAAACAGAATTTCTCTCATAATCACAGAAAGTTCTAATGCAAAAACACTGAAATTACACTATTAGAAGTTCCAGCATAGGGCATTTCAGAGAGGCTGGCAGAAAGATGAGGAAAGTAATATTGATATCATCAATATAAGACCTAGTTAGGTTGAGTTAAAAATAAATATCACATTCCATAAAATACAAATAATAAGTATCACATTACTTAGAAATCTCATTTTATTTAATTAAACATTTTATCAAAGTATTGACAAAGTGCAGAGAAGTTACTCTATTATGTAAGATATACATCCTTATCTGTGTAATTGAAGATGAGTTACAGAATCTTTTATGTCCTCTTTGTATACAAATTTAAAATTAAATTCTATTAATCCACATAGGGTTTTATATACTTTGTTCTTTCTTTTTTGCTAAGTAGAACTTTGGTAACTAATTCTTCAGATTTGGAAGATGTACAATTAAAATAATAGGGTATGAAATTATTATATAATGGTCACAAACTGGAATATTTGATTTAAAATTAAAATGTTCTGTAAAATATATTTTTCTTATAAATTTTGAAGAAGTAACTATATTTCAATATTATACTCTGGAAAATTAATAAAGGTCTTCAGGAAAATAACATCAAATATAGGGTTAGTATAAACAATCAGAAATAAGATAGTATATGTTTTGTGTTGAAAATCATTTTTTGAGTATGCATAAAGGCAAATGTTACAAGGATAATAAAGAAGATTTTTGGTGGTCAAAATAGCACCGAAAGCTTAATTAAATATGGCATTCAAAAGAAGAAATTTATTTCTGCTTAAAGACTTGACAAAAGGTGCAAAGTTGTGAGCTCAGAAGAAAAGACAGATCTGGAATCAAAATTTACTTGAGTCTATAAATACCAAGTTTACCTTTTCTAGGGCAACACTAACTGCTATTCAATAGTTTCAATATATCTGTATTAATTCGGAACACATTTTGAAAATTTCAAATCAGCAAGGACTAACAGATGCCAAGTCCCTCAGAAAAAGATTTGTGTCTTTAAATCTTAAATAATTTTTAATATGCTATTCTTTTGAAGAACAAATGTATGTCAGTGATATATTTTTCCTGAAAAAACACATAATCCATTCCTCCGTCATAAAGTTACTGAATAGCACTTTCTCTATAAATAAGTAATAGAAGAATAGATGTAAAATAAGAAACTGTATCTGAAAGAAGTCATAATGGAAAATAGTCTATCTTGCTGAAGCAAATCAGAATATTCCTTTTTTGTCTTACCAACTATGAATTCTGAGAACATTGATATACATCATATATGATTAAATTCATTTTTTAATTTTATATATTACTTTAGTAGATGTGTACAAATAAGGAAAAAACTATGAAATTAATACTGAAATGCTTTCAATAACAAAAATTTAAAATGGTTTGATTGCAGGAGTCTGCGTATTTGTACTTAACTATGCATTCTACATATACTTGCTTTTGCAAATAAAATATTTTAAAAGTGAAAGTTTATTAAATGCAGTCAAAAATATTTGAAATTATTGGATATGAATGATGTTTTTGGAGTCATTAATAAATTGTGAATTTTAAATGGTATAACTTCCATTTAACTGCAACTCTAAATTATCAACTCTACTATAAACTTTGTCATTCAATTGGTATTATATTCATGTACAAGACATCAAAAAGGGAAAAGGCATCATTCATAAAGTCCAACATCTGCTACATTATTCAGAATAAATCTGGTTAGTCACAGATATGAAATCCTATCCCTGACATACATTATTTGTTGGGCCTAAATATACTTCTCAAAATTTCTCCTCAGTTTTAAAATGAAATACAGCTCTAGTGGGTGATTTTTATCATCTCACATTTTCACTTCGTACATTTATCATATCATTTGCCTTGCTCGTGCCTCTTCAATTATAAAAATATTTTCATGAGGATTTCATTCACCTTGCCTGCTACGCTCGCCACAAAGTTTTTTCTTGATTAATGATAAATTCACATCTTCAAGGTAATTTAGAAGACCAAAAACATTTAAGAACACCTTTGTAAAATAGAAGCACCTTTTGTTTTTATTTGGGTTTTTTTATTATAGGCCTCCTTGCAACCTTTAATATATTAATGATATTATGATTCTCTGAAAGGAGCTATAATACCACTTTAATCAAATTTTTTTTGGTACTAGCCAAAGGATACTTTAATAATTTTTGGTCTACCGGATTTCTTTCCTTACTATCTTCGTAGTTAAACAACACAATATGACATAGAGTCTCACGGTTGTTAATCACAGAACAATACTCAACAGTTCAGTGATGGAGTGTTCCTAATAAATCTAAGTCATGTTTAAGTGGAAACAGGACCTTAGTTTGAAACAATGATTTGCTGAGATTATATTGTGCAGCAGATATTTCTCTAAGTTCTGGGATCACAGTAGCAAATACAAATGCTTTTAAAGAGATTCAAGTGAATGCAGTAGAGTTCGATAGATAAAAATATTAAAAATTAGAGCATATTAAGTTAGAATTGTTTCAAAATTTATCACTCCTTCAGTGATACTGAGACTGTAAGAGGTCACAATAATGACACAATTGGAACAAGTTTGTGCCTACTGAATTTGCAGACTAGCCTTCTCTCTCAAAAGCAGTTGTAGATCTTAGACAAACTCAAGGAATAGATCACTTAGATTCAAATCCTATGTCCTCCCATTATCAGCATTGCAAAATTGGAAAATTTAGCGTCCTTGAGTCAAGAGTCTATTTTGATTTTGAAAAGGGCCAATAATTTTGGCTTCAAATAGGGTGATTTTGGGATTAAATGAGAAAATGCACAAAACAAATTTGGAACATTGACAAGCACACAAAAATTCCCCGATACATATTAGCTATTATACATGATTTCAACTCTCCTAGGTAAGGCATATGCGCATTATTATACTTTTTGGCTTAATAACATCCACCCAGCATATTTCTTCAGGTCTTTAGGTTATATTTTCACATGATTTGCCAGGATTTTATGCATGTTATTGCTTAATTTGCCTAACTATACTTATAAATTAGAAAACATTCATGAAAATACTGCATTTCATTGAAAATATTCTTTCACTGAATAAAGTATCGCTATCTATAACAAAGTTTTATGAAGTAGCTAACTTTCCATAACTAAATATCATTTCCTTTTCATATTTAAGTCCCATTTACTATAAATTTTTCATAATTTCTAAGTCTGCACTAAACAAAATGATGGTTTTACTTTTTAAAATATAATTCCTAAGGAATTACCTATGTGCAAAATTTGTTATCAAGTTCATAATGAAAACCTCAGCAAAATTTGTTCAAAGAAGAGTTCTTTATTGCCCCCCAGATACTCTGCAATGTTTACCCAAGATTACATATGAAAAAAATGTCAGTTCTTAATAGTACCTATTTTGGAAATTATAACAAAGGATAAGCATGTAAAGGAATGTCTGCTTGTAACCATAACAACAGACTTCTGTGATTCTCAAGATGTCTTTTATATTTAAACATAATGCAATGCATTTCTTTAAAATGAGTTATATAGAAATGTGACGGATTTCGGTTTCTTTTCTGAAATCAGTTAATATTTAGAGATGTTTCCTCCATTTGAAAGTATTTCTGATTCTGAGGTATAAACTTAATCATTTATATTTATTCCCTGAGAATTTTTGCCAATATACGGGAATACTGAAATCAGATAGTTGTATGGATTTGAAAATAGGTAGGAAAATTTTCTCTTTTGTGGTTTTAAAATTTAAAGAAACATTTCTGTGCTTCACAGAATTCAGAAACCTAAATTTCAACTTGGTATGCTTTCCATTTCCTCACAGTAAATGTTCCTTTATGACATTTCTCTTTGAAACATTCAGGTCATTTACATATCAATACATTGATTTAAGCATAGGTGAAGGTTGTGTCCCTGTAGCTGTAACATCTGCTCTGGTGTCTGCAGCCAGTTACATATTTATTATTTCCTTCAACAGTGAGTTCTATATTCTCCATGTTAAGCACAAACACTTCTAAAGGCATGGTCATTGTGCTAAAGCAACTCACTATCTAGATGGAAGGGTAAAACTCTTACATTAAAAATATTCGCAAAATGCTTAAAGTTTCACTGTGTGGTGGCCACTGGGGCCCAGATTTCACCTGGAGAAACTGAAGAAGGGTATTCTAAGCTTAAGGACTTGTATAAACCAAAATATGGAAGCATAAAATGCCTCTCCAAATTTATTTGTATATCGTTAATTACATTTGCAATAATTGCTGAAGAAACCAATTGCACAAAGTATACTTCGTATAATTTCTTTAATGTATATTGCAAATAAAATAGCTTCTACTATTATTTTTTGTGGAGTTGCTAAAATAATATTAAGATTAGAAAAAAAGTTCTGCAAATTAAGGTAGGTGCTGAATGGTACAGCTTAGTTATAGAGTTCCTGAATGTGTGAGAAGTTACTAGGTTTGATCTCCAGAACTGAAAAACAGAAAAATTTTTCAAAATAATGCATAATTTTAAAGATTTAGGTAATTGTCTTTATTTCCAAAAACTCAAGTCATGTATGCTGATTGCAGTAGTTTTAAAAGGTTAATTGTTAAAATAGAACAAAGTACAAGATTTTTGGCTCTATTTTCTTCATTCTTTTTCAGGTAAGTCTTAAAAACCATGATTATGACATAAGACCATCTTGTTACTAGAAACACAGACATGATGTGACAGAAAAAACATAGGACCACAGCCTGAAACTGAGTTAAATCCCCAATTTATTATCCCTTACTATATAAATGATCCTGAGAAAGACACCTAGTCAATTTGACATGAAATGTTAAGGAAAGGAACTAAAATAACTGTGTCTTTATCAGGGATTTTGTCTATAGTACGTGTATCCAAAGTAATAAAACCTTGATATAGTTTTCAATTTTATATAGTGTTATAGAAATGGTAGTTATCTTTCTTTTCCTTGTTTTTGTATGGAATCTCACAATCCAAGCAGGTCTACAAACTGATCATTTCCCATTCCTGTATGTGCTTATTTTCTTGTATTTTCTCTAGCCAAAGCCTTGGAAGGAAGGGTTTGTTTATTTTGATTGTTTTGTATTGTGTTTGGATTTACTCTTGGTTCTCTTTTACTGTACAGAATGAAATGGTTCCACAGTTCCATGTGGCTGGCTGATGTGTTTCAGTCTGTATGAGTTCTTTGCAATTTATTTGATGTGCTCTGCTTTTCTGTGTGTCTGCATATTCCTAGCACACCTGTTCTTTCACCCAGAAATATCACCCTAAAGCACATCGGAGTATCAGTCTATTTCTTTCATATCATTACTGTCCAGGAAGCTATCTGTGACTCAACTTGAGATAGACATGTTTTCTACTTTTTCTACCTTAGGAGCAATTACATTGTACTATAATTAGTTTTACCCACTTACTGTTGATAACATGACACTGTTCCTTATTTTTATATTTGTGTCTAACTAGAACAATATCAGATATATGCTCACTACATTCTAAAAAATGTTGAATGCATGAATAATTCGATTAACTTTTTTCTTTTAAGTGGCTCATGATTTACTGTTTAGTGAATATTAAGTGTTAAGGAACATAACAATATCCAAATTACGCTTTGTATTAGTCTTTTGTTATAATAACCTGAAATGAAATATTGTCAAAAAAGATAAACTTAAAATGCTTATATATATATATCTTTTGTAAAGGATAGTGTTATAAATATTGAATGCTAATTATGTCAATCACCTAAAAAGTTTTATAAATTAGAAAACTGATTGAAAAATTAGACTATATATTTAGATGATTAATATAAAACTGTGAGAAAAATTAGAATTTTAATTGAATTTAAATGTAAATAGAAAGAGGATGACCTGTCTGTTTGTATTTTTATCACTGTTGCTATTATATCTGAATAGATATTATGATAATTGGCATTCTATTAATAAAATATAGAAAAGTTCACCAAGATATATCCTAAAAGTTTTCTGTTTCATTACATTAGTCTGACAAGTATTCATTAAATGAGTCCTTACCTGATCACTTAACCAAGTGTCAGGACAGAAATCATAGCACTATATCAAAATTATGTGCAGATCACACTGGTAATCTGATACAGAAGGAAGTGTTCAATTGCATTTTTATTAAATGATCTTACAATTTAAAACGTCATTTTTGAAGTAAGACTGCACAGTTTTCATATACTGAAGGCATTTTCAACCTGAACCTCATTTTGCAAAAATTAAAATCCACGCTGCTCATTGTTTTACTCTGGAAAACTAGGAAAACCGTAAGAACAAAAAGGTGCTATTAAGTTGTAGCTATTCAAGTAGATGGCTTTATTTCATGCAAATATTCAAAGTTATTTGGTTATTGGATTATCATATGTCATGAACACATTATAATCCAACTATTACCCAAAAAATAAAGTCAAGGGAGTCTTTTATAACATGTACAATAATTTAGCACTTTACTGTTTTAATCGACAGGTTTAATGTGTGAGTTTATGCTGTTGATAAATTAAGACTGCTTTCAATTTATGGTGCAATAACGGTAACCTGGGAGAAATAAAACGTAAAGTTAGATTCAGCTGCATTTATTAGCCTACGATACTGCTTTTGTTTCATAAACAGGAAATTCTACATGACTACTATTATTAAACAGACAATGTTTCTTTCATGAAAAAGTGAAACATTTTAACTGTTATAAAATGGGAAGCTAACTCAATCACATCGATTTTGAAAAAAAGTCCTACAGGTTTTGACACTCAAAAGTAAATAGTTTCTGAACAAATAGCAAAATAATTATAATATTCACATGTTTGTGAATGAAAATAGATGATAATCATTATTTCCTGAAACATTCACATAAAAAGAATCTTACAACTGTCTTGTAAGTAAAACAAACTGACTCACTTTTGAACCTCCTGTTGCTATGGTAAATAAAATATTTAAAATGGTAACAAAATTATTATATAATTGCAGAGTTAAAAGCTAAAAGGTGCCCATCACCCTGGGAACAGAAATACATACAAGGTGAATGTCTTCTAATATTTAGTTTTTCTTTTACCCAAATGAATGTATAAAATTAAGCTATAGAATGTATTATAGCATGATCACTTTAGAAAGAACCCCAAAAACAGAGATTGAATAATTAGCAAGAACCAAAATGTAACTGCTATACGTGACCTGATAAGTAGTTATTTTGAAAAACATATTTTACAAAATTAATTTTGAAAGCAGAAAAACAGCATTATATTTATCCTAATATTTGTTACTGGAAGCACATGGTATTTTAAAACAAACTTTCTCTAAATTTGTCATTTTAGCAAACATATTTGGTACCTTAACACCTACAGAGATCATTTTTATCACATAATAAATTATAGTACAAAATTGGAAAGGCGTGCATTCCATAACCACAAACGTGACATATTTGAAAGTGAATTAGAAATGTTATAGCTCATAGAATTTTAGCCAAAAAACCCCAAACCATTTTGACATTTTAATGGGTGCTCAGTCCTCATCTGAAACCTCCAGCCTGCTATGCTAGATCTTTGGAATCGTTTTTCCCCCATCCTTATGTTGAAATGAAAATGGTATACAGCTCCTGTGTGAACCTTTGCTGTTGTTCTCACTTTGCCATTTCTTTTGAATGCATTTGATGATACACCTTGTCATTTATTACCATGGGTGCTACATATGTCTCTTGCTATAAAAGGACAGGAATTATATTGCTCATATTTGTGACCAGCATAAATATTGCAAAATATGATTAAATAGTTCATTACTTCTCTGTCTTTTTCTAAGGCTTACAAACATTTAATGTCAGGAAAATCTGTACATTGTATGCATTTTCTTAATAAATGTATTGATTGGTTCGAAAGAGTTGTTTAAAACTTCACAAAATAGCTGTAAAATATAATGCTTTTTACTTTTCACTATTATAGTCATCGTACTGATTCTTATTTTTCACTAAAAATATCTACACGTTCACAGTTCACATTAAATTTGCATGTTAATTGCCTACAGAACAATGACTAATCCACGACCATAATCTTAAAGAGTTTTAACATTTGTTACAAACCCAGCTCGAGGATCTAAAGACAGGTCCCTGGGAAACTTCAGTCTTTTGCTAACGAGTATAGTAGGGTATAAGCCATTGACTTTGGATACTTCAATTATCCTTTTTTCCATGTCAGACCAATAGAGATTTTTTCCAATCCAATCAACAGCAAGTGCATTGGGGACAGCTGTATTATGCACTACCTAACAAAATAAGAATTTAAGAAGTTAACAGTGTAAATGCCTAAAATAGAAACTGAGCAATTGCTTCTGGATTTTATCAAGATATAGAAATCTATTTTAACATTAGAAATGGAATTTCGATAAGAAGATTTACCATAATGCAATTATTTATGGTTGAGAAAAATTAATATATAATCAGAGCTCTGTAAGTTATATATGGGGTTCAGAAGAAAAAAAACAGTACAACCTAAGTAAAAGCTATTGGACAGATCCAGAGTTAATGATTGTAATTTTATTAGTTTCCCTACTTAGCATCTTAAAATACAGGACAAATGATTAACACACAGAATTATTGACATTGTTTAGTTTTAACAGTCTAAATTTTTCAATAGCATTCTTCATTCTCCCTATCATAGTTGCTCTACTTACTTAACTACAGAAAAAGAAGGAAACACAAGTAAAAGTGGGCACAAAGTATTTTGAATCTAGTCCAAGACAAATTAAAAGTACATATGTAACTGTTATCAATTCTAAACCAAGCTAAATTAAATACAGCAAAGACATTGACTTTCTATGTAAAAATAACATACATATGAAATGATCCATCATTCTTGATCTGGATGACAGATAGTTCTGAATTCTTATGGATTTTAGGACCATGTGAAATAAAGAATTGAATCTTGGAAATGTACAGAAACTAACAGTGGTAAAGTTAGAGATAAAACATTAATTAAATTTTATAGTTATCATTTACCATAATGATAACAAATAATCAAAGAAAGGCAACAATGTCAACATCTGTAACAATGAAATTAATCTACTGTGTTGATTTTAAGACATATTTGCTTCTTTATTCTATCAATCTCAAAATCTACAAAGCTGACTGTTAACTGTTTAACTGAGTATGAATATATTAGTGATCTTATAAAAAGAATCATCTCATAAACATATAAATTAGAGTAATGATGGAACAAAAATGGCAAGCACAATATACTTAAAAATCCCAAAGAATATACAAAAATATAAAAGTAATGAAAAATTTAAGTATCTTATAAAATGCTCAAAATTGAATAACATAACTTTCACAGGTTTTATATAAATTGTCAAAACTTAAATTATAAAATAAAAAATTCCTTGTGCCTGTTCTCTCTAGCCATTGTGCCTCCATCATTGTCATGTATTGGTATTTCATTGTATAAACCTCTGCTAACTGCAGTTATCCTGATTCAACTGAACCCAACACACTCTATATAAATGTTTAAATATTTCATTAAAATATTAAGTATAATATGCTTCCATCAGAACTTGATGTGTGGCATTATAAAGATTTACAAAATGTTAAAATATGTGAGTAGTTCTACCTATTTGAATGCATAACTTTTTATAATACATCTTACTGCACATATATGTATTAATAAATTAATTTCAAATGCAAAATAATACAAAAGTAACATCAAGTAACTCATATTAAGAATGTCACATGCTTTAATTGTAAACTTATCTAATCAAAACACTCTTGATTTTACACAAATTCATTCGATTATTTTCATCTATAGAAGTTTTTTTGAGTCTTCTAATTTAAATCTATTCTCTATCATTTAATTTATTTTTGATCACAAATTCTTACTGTCATTTTTCCTTTTTATTAGAATCTACACTCTTGAATCTCAGGCACTAATCATTTATAACCATCAAGTTTTCTAGGGGTTCTAGATTTTATTTACTTAATTTGATTTTTAGTTTATTACAGGTAGAGTTATAATAAAACACAAGGATAAAATGCTTCATGTTTCATATTTAAAGTATTTATTTACTTGCACCATAAAAAATGTGAAATTGAAACCAAACTAATATAATCTGCAGCAGTTGTCATCAAATAACAATTAGTATTCTATTTAATCATACAAATAAATTATTCAATAATCTCATCATTGCAATAATTTAGTACCTTAATGTCACTTCCATTTAAACACATTCTATTTATGCGACTTCCATTGGGTCTACTAGAATCAATCCAATAGATGAATTCTTCTCTGTAATCAAAGTCTATAGCAATAACATTATTTAAACCCTAAAAATAAAAAAAAAGATTGTAATTTCAGTAACAGTTAGCAGAAATTACTTTAAAATGTTTTAGGAGTTCAGGAAGATTATTATTTCCCTTTAAATACAAATAGTTATGCTTATTAAAATAACATACATTTGTGACTAATGTTTTCTAAAAGCATCTTATATGATTACATGTTCTCCATATTATGCATTTTAAAAGGTTGATAATTTATTTGAAAATATTGTAAAATAAGACACACATTTTTCAACGTTAGAGTGGTTTACAGTTCAATGATACGGGAAAATTTTGTTTCAAGAAAAAAAGCTAAAAATTCCTACGTTAGGTTAATATTTGACATATGATACATGACATTATAGCCTGCTCTGTGGAGAAAGAAGAAATGAACAGTGAGTAAAATGGTAAAGGGAGAAATGCTCTGAAAAATTAAGATTTTCCCCAGATAGCCATCTGATGAGCTAGATAAGAAAGTTCAGAAATTTGACTTTAACTAAAAGCTCTTGTCCCAACATCATAAATACTTTCTCTTTTTAAATGCTTCAAATGGCCCCTTAGGCAATACATTGTCATATTAGAATTTGAAAGTTATAACCTTAGGTGAGTATTTGACCAAAGAGGATATTTAACATCTTTTATTTCATATGGTGAAAATGTGAATAAATCACTCCCTTCTGACTCATAATTATGCATTTTTTTTAAGGTTAGGTAATCAGAAAAATAAATTCAGCTTCTGAGTTTCTGAGGCTACAACCTTTTGGTTTGGTCATCCTACTGTTTGGTTTGATTTATGGATTCTGTTGCAGGTTCTGGAATATTCCTAGCTTGTGAATTGTTCAAATGGTTAATAAGGAGTTAGTTTAGTTCTGACCTAATTTACTACATTAATTGTCTAACAAAACTTAGGCCAAAAGTTCAATTGTATATATTCATCTTAAGGACAAAATGTTTTATTAATACATAAATTCTTATACAAAGGGAAATAATTGACATTATAGACACTTGGCAAATCCTCAAGAGATCTTGGTCATGTCTTCTATCAGTTTATACTTGTTCAAGTTAATATGTGCCCTAAAGATACTAAATTTCAAATTGCAAAATACTTACACTTATATGGGTAAGAATTGGCACCTTTGGGGAGTCAAGGTTTTTGTTCACTTCGATTTTGTTTAGGGGGAAAGGGAGAGGAACAGTGGGTATTCCCAGGTCTGTCAGATTTATGTGATCTTTTGGAAGATTCAGGCCAAGGCTAACTAACTCCTGGTCAGATTTTATTTCTTTTCAACAATTTATAAGACAAAAGCTGTCTGTTTACAGAAGTAAGTCAGAGACTGTCCTGGAAAGTAGTACTTTATTTTTCTTGCACTAGGGCTAAATTCTAATAATAACAGTGCTAACATCCAAATTTTATGCTTCCATTTGGCTCAATGTCAGCAATATCTTTGTCTTTGTCTCCAGATTATGAAGATCATCTGAAATACCCGAACTTCACAAAACTGCATGTCATTTGTCATAAAAAGAAATCCCAGAAGCAAACAATGTTTCAAATTTCTCACTCAGCTCAGATGAAAAGATGCAAGAATATTTCTGACTGAAGACTTTACTTAATAAGAATAATGATTATAAATGCGAAAAAAGCAATAAAATTTTAGTCACAGATTCGAAGATTCATTTAATCTTGCTTCATATGCTAAAAATTGGAGAACCCCTTAACTAAATACACTTAATTATACATACATAAGCTGACTATGGAAAATCAATCAAAGTTCAAAAATATAAATTGAATATATTCCAGACAAATTCTGTAAAGGGTTCAAAAAATGCACTACAATAATAGTTTGCATTGTCCTTTTTTTTTTTTTTTTTTTTTTTTTTTTTGCCAAATGACTTTCTCTTCAGGGGGAGAATGTAAATGAGTTAGGGTTTTGTGGTGGCTTGCCAAATCAGGTCAATAAATTAGAGGGGCTTACAGGAAAAAGTAGAGAAAAATTTGACTTGAATTTTAGCAAATATTTACCCACAATATCCAGCCATGTAAAAATATCCTACTCTTTTCTCAACCATGTTTAGATAATGAAAATCTAACTCCAAATGTAACAAATCAAGTACAGTAAATTAAACGTATAAATGCATACGAACTGAGGTTGTGAATTCCAAATTATCAGTCTATCCAAGCTGGTCATTTTTCTGTATTTTTTTATTCTTAATGCCCACAGAAAACAGAACAACGCTGTCTTTGTAGACTCTTATGCAAGTAGCATTAAAACAGCCAGGGGTATGGTCAAAATAATGTCTGAAAACCAGAGTCATCCCAGGGGTTTCAGAGCTAAAAATTGGTTTCATCAAAATCCTATTTGCCTCTTTCATTTCGATACCTGCATATGTGCACCCTTTGGTTCAAGATGATTAATTTAGGAAATTGTTTTGTTTCTGTATGAAATTTTACTGAAATAAAAAAAAACTGTTAGAAATGAATTGGGTAATCTATTAAAAAGTTACTTGATTAATACTTATTCTTCAAATTCAAGTTACTAAAGTATATTTTCTAACATATTATGCGAACTGAAGCTGTAACTGGGCTAGCACAAGAGTTGCATTTTAGAATATATATTGCAAGAAAAAATTCTATCAGATATTTTAATTATGCACAATAAAACTTCATGAGATTATTAATGACTAAAACAAAAAAAATTCAGATATTAAGATAAATCATTCTTCCCAATCGGTAACATATAAAACTGCCAGATAACTAAGGCAAAGATATTTTCTTTTCACTTATTTGGGTTGAAAGTATATGTGGAATATAATTATTTCTGTGTTCTACTTCACTCTTTGGAAATATAGATAATCTCCAAAGGAAAACAAAATTCTATTGCCTAGAACTTTTGACAGAATTTTAAACACTGTGTTATGCTAAAATGGTGGTTAAAAACAGGTTCCCTTACACAAACCATACACTCCAAGCAGCCCACAGAGACAGAGCAATGGATGTAAGATTTGTCGTAAGTTTGCTTTTTTGTTTGATTGGGGGAAAATGACAATATTTGTTTATCCAATACCATCACTAAGAATCATTTTCCAAAGATTTTCAGAATCATCATGAAATTCCTCATCTTCCTCATTCTATTTCATTTGCATAAATTCTCTGCTAAGAAACACATTGGAACCTTATCCTCACGTAGCCACTAATGACTGCCGATAGTGTAAAATGATATCTCCCTGAGAAAAGAGCTACAGTAAAGTGTGCAGTAAAGTGGTTCCATTACATGAAATAGACTTAAATGATGCATGAAAGAAAAAATCATTTTGCTGCATTAAGAACAATTCCTGACAATATATTTTCCATGAAAAACAACAAAATGGATACCAATAGAAATGCTCTGATTTGCATGGTTAGAAAAATAAAGCAAACAGTTATAACTGAAGCTCTGTTACAGTTCTTTCATAAACACAATAAATATTTCACCTGTATTAGTTAAATGTGATCCAACTAAGATCAACAGTAGAGTATTCTAAAGAGGCAACTTTCTCCTTTTAAACTCATATGGCACAGAATGAAGATTAAAAGTTAAAAATACCAACAAGTAGAAATTAAATAGTTCTCTGTTTTAAAAGAGCATATTAAGAAATTAAGTGCTGCCATATGTGACTTTGAAGTTATAGAGGGTTTTCTGGGGAGTAAAATGAAAAACATCAGGAAAAATATTTTTCATATTTTTAAAATAATGAGTAGCTTAGAAAAAAAAGAATTAAGTTAAATAATGCAGGAAGCAATGTGAGCAGCAAGAAATTTTTTTTCCATTTTGAAAAAAATTACATGTGCCTCACCCTTCTCTGAAGGACGATTTTTGTATTATTGTCTCCTAAAGACAAAAATTCCTAAAGACTGGCAAATTCTTGTATTTCATATATTCCTGATTAGCTTTTGTACACACCTGAAGACACTTTCTATTTCACACATTATCCCACGATTCAGAATTGAAGAGAGAAGCAGTTTGAAATGGTGAATATTGGTGACACACCCCAAGAAAGACTTTAAAACTCATAGGTCCTCTGGAACATAGCAAGTATGCATGTCAAAAGCACATGGAAAGTCGGAGCACTCCAGTGTGTTGGAGAACTGAGGTTCTGAGTCACAGTGGAAGCTGCTACATAGCTTAGACCATTCAAATGTGAGCCTACATTCTATACTCTCACATTTATTCATTAATAGCCAGATAATCTGAATTTTCATGTACATTTCTCATTTTCAAACTGTGATCTAGAGAAAAGGTAGAAAATTCAACTTTGTCATAATTGGTCAACGTAACACTGCTCGATGGATATGTGGACTTGAAATAGCATTAAATTGTAAGGTAAAATGAGTGACATTCCCTCAAATGCAGTAGAGGAATCTATCCGTTAGAAGCAAAAACAAGCTTAGCTAAACGTCATTACCCCGCTACATCCATAGGATGCCCACTGATAGATTCAATCAGCCTCAATCAAATGTATTGAGAGAAAAGCTGCATCTGTGCTGAACATATATTTTCTTCCCGTCATTATTCCCTAGTCAATTCAGAATAAATACTATTTACATTATAATAGGTATTTTAAGTAAACTAGAATGATTTAAACTATTTGGAAGGATACGTCTGGACTACATGAGGTACTGTACTATTTTACATAAGGGACTTGAGTATCAGTGGGCTTTAGGATTTGGGGTAAGCACAGTCATCAATCCTGAGCTCAGAGTGCTAGGGTGATTTTAAGTCTTATATTGAATACCCCAAAAGTCATCATATGAAAGATACTATTTATTTATACTTAACATTGTTATAAACGCATCACAAAAGCAGTGGATATCGTTAACTGTGATACTTTATGTAGTTTGGGGCAAAGATAAATTTGTAGCAAAATGTATACAAACTAAGTATTTCCAGGAAAATAGATTTTTCATGAAGACTAAAGAAAGCAATCACTAAATATATGTGATTTCTTTGTTCCATGAAATAATTACTCTAGTTCCAATTATTTGAATGTGTGCTATTTCAATACATATATGGAGAGGGAAAATGTTGAAATAAACCAGTATAGTCCTGTATTCTCTTATGAGCTGAAAATCGTAACTTCTAATAAAGAATAATATACAAAATTAACTGAGGTAAAAGCAATCAAACACCAGTGAAATCATCCCAGGTTCTTATGAAGTGGACCATAATGAAGTAATGTAGGATGAGACTGAAAACATATCAGCCCCTGGGCTTGTAATCATGATACGATGGATAGGCTTCCTTGTCCCTCCCCCCACAATCCAGGGAATTGAATCTAGATTTTTGTGTCTTGTAGGTAAGTCCTCTAACAATGATCTTTATCTCCAACCCTTCTCTTTTTTTCTTTATAATCCCAGATTTCAAGGCCAACTTATCCTCTATACTATCATCAGGTTTTATGAACAGTAACTTGAAATTTTTGAAAAGGTTACTTTTAAATCCCAAGGGGAGAAATAAAACCAGTTTGAGTAATCCACAAACCAGCTTGAGAGAGAATTTTGTGTTTCTGTAATGTAGTTTGAGCTAATTTCTCTCACACTAATTGTATTTTACCATTTTTACTTTCTTTGATGTGTTACGATATATCAGGTTAGGGAGCATTACCTACTCATTCTTAAAAGAATGCTTATGGTAGTCTAATATAGTACATGCATGTATGTACATCCAAAAATATGTGCTTCATAAATTTTAATTGTTAGGCACTTTATTTTACAGCTCTAATGTATACCTGGAGGGACCATACTTAATGCTGCAGAATTCTGAAAATGTCGTACCTGCTTTAAAAGTGTGTAGTTGGAGCCATCAGTGCTAATTTTTCTTATCTCATGATGATCAGCAAGAATGAGAAAAGGTTCTTCATCTAAGACCAAAGCAAAAACGGATTTATTATTTACTAATCTGCTTCTTTTTAGTGTAGTTTAGAAAAATATAAATTCCAATGCAGTGGGGCTGTGGTGGTTTAATAGTTAAAAAATGTCATAGCCATGTAGTCTGTAATAAAATGAAAAATGGTATCCTAAAGTACAGAATATCTAAGTGCATCCCTTTTTTACCTTGGATTTTCTTGTATATTCAAATAATTTATTTGGAAACTGTAGAAAATATTTGATATTTAATTCTGGGAATTAAAATAAATTATAGCTCAAGAAAAGATCATTTTACTTACCTTAAAAATCTATAATGTAGTTAAATATTCATAAAATCAAAAAGCTCTTCCTAATAACAAACGATTCATCCCTCAGAATGATTTATGTGGAGACCTAGAGTATTATCACATACATTTACTTCGCATGTGCTTCAAAGATTCTCCTAAGTAATTCCTAAGTTTAAATTCTAATCTTTATTTATTACTTTTACCTCTCCACCTGAGGATTATATTTAAGCCTGTATTCATCATTAGTTCTTTCTTATGAGCTTATCTGATGTTTTATTATCTTTTTTATTTTAGAATATATAAAAGAGCACAACAAATTTCTTACAATACTGAATATATATAAATATCTTTTGAACCTTTACCTTGTTGTCTTCAGAATTTGCTTGCAAAATGAATTATTAAAGAAAAATCTCAAACAGTTCTATAATATACATTTATGTATTTATTTTAATAATGCCAAATTGACTATATTCTTAATTGTTATAATACTAGATCAATTCAGTAAAATATTTGATTTTAACATATTTGCTTCTACAAATATTCATATACTTATTTGTGAAGAAAAAAATATGATTAATAGAATGAATTAGGGGCAAAACACTTTAAAAATATTCACTTTGTGCAATTGAACATGGATCATTCATTGTTATTGTCTTGGTTAATTTATATTTAAAATTATTCCATTTCTTTCTTTGTCTTTCAGTTTCATACTTAATTTAGTATAATAGTAAGCTATGATATCATGTTTCAGTGTATGCTGTACTACTCATGTTGGATATTCCCTTCCAATATTCACGACAGCATCCTCAATCATTCCAATCGTTAAGATGAAGAAAAATTCAGACTTATAATTCCTCTCAACATAAAGCTGGCTCTCAAATTCCAGGTACTTTGACATTCTTGTCAATATACTTTGAGTTTTACAAATATCAAACCAACAGGCCGATTTGTATTTTAAAACTGGGGCAATTATGTTCTTTAAAACTTTAATATATTTGGTATAAATTCTGCGCTTTTTTCACACAAGATTTATACTTCAAGAACATCCAAAATTATTAGTAGTTTCTAATTATGATTGCAGTATGAAACAACTATGTAATTGATTCATAATATAAGAACTATATTATCATTATCATTTATCTACTCCACACAATCCTTTGTGAAAAGTTTATGCTAACACAAACACTTTTATAGATTTTAATTTTTTGTCTAGTTTCATGTTACTAACTGCCTGACATAGCAAGCACTGAGCTAGTCAAAAGCAAGTAGATGGTAAAACACAAACAAAAAAAGAAACAAAAAAAAACAGATTCTAAATGATTCTCAAATTGATTCACAAAAGAATACTCCAAGAATAAGTGACCATGGATAAAAAACTGAATGAGATAATTAATTCTTGATAATGTGCAGCTTTAACAACTAAAATTCATTTTAAAATTTTAACTTCAGTATCTAATGAAAGTATATGACAAAACAATCTAATGTGACTGATAGATCTGTCTGAGAAAGCAAGAGTGGTACTTGATTCATTAAACCATACTTAAACACATAAAAGGACACAGATCCCATAACACACAATTTTTTTAAACTGTTAGTAGTCATTCTTACATATCATGTTGCTTTATTCTAATATGTGTGATTTTTCCCTAACAGTTTATAATATTTTTAATGGTATGGGAGATGCTTTATAAAATTTCTAATTTACAATTTCAAACATAGTACTTGGAATAAACAGACCTTTAAGAATATTTGCTGAATCACTTGAAGAATTCATAGTCTTTTTTTTTTTTTTTTTTTTAATCAGGAATTGAACTCAGGACCTTGCACTTGCCAGGCAGGTGCTAAATCCTCAATCTCAAATAGTCTTATATATTTAATTTATTATGTATCTTGTTGCTTTTTCTTATCATTATTATTATTAACCTGTTGTTTCCTTGGTGTGAACGTATGTGGTAGAGAGGAGAGAGACAAATATCACAATAAAGTTAGAATAGGCCTTTTAAATTTAGCTAAACTTGCTCACATTATTATGCTTCAGTAGAAAGCTGTGTTAGATGCAGATCTTTTTGCTTGTGTGTACTCTCAAAATGTAGGGGAACAAAATAGTTCCTAAGATCATAATGCAGTATTACCACAAACAAAACAGGGCATATACAGAATACAAAATCACCGTGACAAATTTGTGTACTGAGGGAAGTAGAGATGAATTTTGATTTCTCAGAAACAGGAAAGAAAAGCGAATTCAAGAATAGCTATAAAATTCAAGATCCATATATGTGTAACAGAGGTTGGATTAGTGGGCAAGTTCAGTTTGATACCTGAAAGTGATTTGCAGCTGTTTGGGTTATCAGGTTGTATTTTATACCCATCTGTACAAAGGCACTTGTAGGTCCCATACGTATTGATGCATTGCTGGCTACAGGGAAAGCCTGAAGAGCATTCATCAATGTCTACACATGTTTTACCATCGTCCTTCATTTGGAATCCAGGCCAGCATTTGCACTGGAGAAAGAAAAAGTGAGCATAATCAATTCATATCATTGTCATTGTCTCTTACGATTGGCTATCCCTTTAGCATGACTCAAACAAGAAGCACTTAAGAATACATAAATGCAAGTCTTTCTGTCTCCCAGCAATTAACCTTTAATAAGAATTACAGATATACATTATGTAAGGTTAAAGTTAACAAAGGACTCTCCCAAACATCTTCATTTGATCTTCTGAGATTGGCAAGATTACAAAGTTAACCAACTTTACAAAGTCACGTGATTAGGGAATGGTGAAACAAAGAAAGAAAAACAAAAATACAAAACAAAATAAAAGGACATGAAATCTAACCTTCAACTTCTTTTGTTCTTTTTCTACTAAATTATATTGTGGTTTTGGATGATCTATAAAATCATAAGAATTAATGCTTATATGGAGCTTTGAAGATTTCTAACAATGTCACAGGTTATCTCATTTGAGACGTAGAAATCTATAATGAAAGTATTTTTACTTTAAGTTCACTGGAATAAAACAGAATCATGAACGTGAAGCTGCTTATACACAGTCAATATGGGTGCTGGGACTTACCAAAAAGTTGTTTAAAAAGACAGTAAGTCTCAATATTTATTCAATGAATCTGATGCTATACTGAGACATGATGATGTTGCCTGAAGAAAATATATTAACTT
Organism: Dasyprocta punctata; assembly: GCA_004363535.1. NCBI lineage: Eukaryota > Metazoa > Chordata > Mammalia > Rodentia > Dasyproctidae > Dasyprocta > Dasyprocta punctata. The sequence continues at coordinate 12,807 of RJWM01003829.1, read as the reverse complement.
TCTTCTCACAGTAATTTAAATCAGATTGTATTCGCAAATCTTTCCTTTGATTTAACTGTTACATTTTGTGTGTCCTTCTGATCATGATATGTGGTACTCACTTAACTGGTAAATCAACTTTTCAGAAATAAACATCATGCTCTATATGTTTTGCATTCTTAAAAATGATAAGGCCCTATAATTGGTCACTGTTTTAAAGCTCTGTTTGAAGGCCCTAACAAGTAGAATATGAGAAATGTTATTATAGTAAACATATCTTTATTTAGCCAGATAATTTTTTTCATTAACTTTTATCAACACTCTTTAATTGGCTTTGAATCAATATGTTTGTCAATATTGAGAAAGATGTCAAGAAGGAGCTCTAAGCCATTAAAAGTAACTATTATACAAGAAGTACTCATCACAAATATTTAGTGATCTGGATCATTTATTTGAGGGTGAAAGAGATGGAAAACAGTAGTATATACTGTGAAAATATTAAAATGATATTTATCCATATTATGAAATTGTGAATGGCCATTTAATTGAAAGGTAGAAGCTTTCAACACAATTAAAATGCTTATTACTGGAAAGGAAAGCAAAGGATTAACAGTAACTTTGTCTGAAAGTGCTCAAAAGATAAATAATTACTTTTACAAGGATTTAAGGTCCTTTAAACTCTCAGTACTTCCACTTCTAATAATTTACATCAACATTTATCTAATAATACTCAGAAAATATAATGGACCATATAAATCTGCGGAACACACTGCGGAGCCTGGAGATGAATGAAAAAGCCACAGCTTGAATTTGCAAATGCTCAACATTGTAGCTAAAATTGTGAATCATTGTTTTCTGTTATACTTTGGGTTCTCATTTTTCTCTAAAGGCCATGTCCAGAAGTTAGGTCCGACGGAAATGGTCCTGTGAGGAGGAAACGTGAGGTCACAGAGGGAATGCCTCTGAAGGGCAACTTTTGTCCCAGACCCTAACTCTCTTTATTTCTCTTTCTTCTTTTGACTTCTGTCAGGTAAGAGGTTTTCCTCCACACTGCAATAATCTTCCTGCTTTCCTATGGGCATAAAGCAATGGAGCTGGCTGCTTTTAGCCAGATTGACAGAGAGAATCACGAGCAAACAGGAAGATAATAAAATCTTGAAGTTTGGCCAGGAATGAAGTACCTTGGAAACTGTGGCCAAGAAGGGTGTGGCTGCTGATGAGATTAGTACCATTAAACAGAAATCAAGTATTTTCCCTCTGGGAAAATAAGAAAGAGGTCTTGAGGGCATCTCAGGAATGGTCCAGACCCAACATATCACAAGGCCAAAAAAGTATAAACTCCTATGAAAGATTTTGCTTTGAGTAAAGTCCCAAGGTTCCTTCTTGGTACAATGCAGGCTAGAGAAGGGTTTCATTGTGTTCAGCCTTCCAAGTCATCATGCCAGTGCAGCTGGATTGCAAGGAGTTCCCAGCTGCTACAAGACTTGAGTGTCCACCTAGTGTTAATTTGCCTTGAGAAGACCTCTTTACAAAAGGAACAGCTGCTCATAGTATGTCCAAAGAAAATGAAATCTTTAAGGCCACTGAACTGTACACTTAAAAACTGTTAAAATGATCAACAGTATAATACATATATTTTAGCACATTTTTTGAAAAATAAAAAAAGAAATCTAACAGCATATGAGTTATCACTCTAAAGTCTTAAAAATCAGATCACCTATTTGGGATGCCAGAAGTCAAATTGGTACCTACATAGCAGTGCTGAATCAAGGGGCAGTTTAGGATAAGTGAAAAAAAAGGTTTATAGAGTGGATTGAAATTTTCTGAACAGTATTATAAAATTAAAAAGATGTATTTTAACTCTAAAAAATTATCTTAAATTGCTTTGAATGCCCGTACTAAACTTACAGAAATACTATATCAAATAGATGGCTTACAGAAAACAATATATGGAGAATTAATTTAAGATAAATTTGTTTAAAGTTGCTACAATATACAATTCTATATACAACAGTTAAAGTTTATAGTGATTTTAAATTTTGTTTTTGAAAGTCAGGAATTTAAAAGAGAATTTTCTTCCCAATGCAGCAACAAGATTTTAACAAAATATTGTTGCACTCAGATAATCTAAAAATATATGGAAGAAAATCTACTAGATTTATAAAAAGATGCAAGATTTGTCCGTATTTAATAGAAAAAAGTAGAGTATAGAACACTTTCACACTTCCTTAAAAAGTTAATTATTCTGAGGCAGATATAAATATTCAAAATCATCTTAATTTTTCTCATTATTCAGAATTTTATTTGCCCGTTTCATTGTAATTTTATAGGAATATATAACAACAAAAGTGAAATATGACCATCCAAATATTTCCTATTAGTTTAATGAAAATGTCTTTGCAGATTTTCAAGTGACATTTGACAAATATTATTTTTTATTTCTAATTTATTTCTACCTCTCAATATTATACTGATTTCTATATGATAAAGTATCAAAAGATTCATGCTGGAATTTTGTTTTTGAATGATTAGATATATTTATTTTAAACAGAATAAAAAACAAAAACGTTACAGAATTTCAGAACAAGATGATGTTCAATTTGTAGAAAATGTACAATTTTTTCAACTGGTAAGATCTAAACTGCCTTTGTAATCAATTTCATATTATTGTAAAATTTAGAAGATGATTTCTCGTCATTTTCTATTGATATTGCAATAAAAAATGGGTTACTGGTAGTTTTTCCCATTCCATGCAATAGAGAAACAGATCAATCACATTTTTTTCAAAAAAAGTGTAAGTATTTTGGCATTCCACTTAATTTTTACAATTTCAATTAATAAATTATCTTATATATTATGTAATATAGATACACATAATTTATGCTACACACAAATAAACATATTTGTGAGACATATTTATGTACACATTATATAAAATATTTGGCATACACCCTTGTTTGATGGTGGTCTCATTTTAAATTGTTGTGTTAATCATGTTTCCTCCAATATATATTTTGTTTTATTCAATACACGTGTGTGCATAAATATTACCAGGTCATTTACATCAATTTTTCAAATATTATATGTTCACAAATTGGAAAGATTAAAAACTTTTGTCTATTTTCGTTTAGAATTTTCACATCATTCTATGAACCCTTAATAAAGGAAAAAGTAAAAATGATGATATTTTAAAAGAATAAATAAGCACGCATTTCTGTTTGATGAGCTCTTCAGAGTTTTTAAACGAATATTATTTAATGTGGTTTTGTGGATGACATCTATCAAAATAGTTTTCCAAGTACAGTTTCACTGTGCACTAAATGCATCTTATATATTGGCATTTTAACAAAAATCTCACTTTTTATGTCATGTCACAGGTAACCATGTTATATTTTGTAATTTTTTATATTTTACCACCAAGATTTTTATGGCATTAAATACAAACAATTTAAATAAAAATCGACTTGAAAATTTATCACACGGAAAACATTTGTGTGACAGAACTAAAGAATTACTTATAGGCCAATAACTTAAAATTTTAACTAATTATCTACAATAATTTTAAAATGCAGTTCCTGATATACTCAAAATGATGGCTCTAAAAAAAACAATAGCTGGGTGTGGTAGCACACTCCTGTAATCCCAGCACTTGGGAGGCCGAATCAGGAGGATTGCTGCAAGTTCAAGACCAGCCTGGGCTACAAAGTGAGCCCAAGGCAAGCTTGAACTGCATAGTGACACCCTGTATCAAAAAGACAAAAAAAAAAAAAAAAAAAAAAAAAAAAAAAAAAAAAAAAAAAAAAAAAAAAAAAAAAAAAAAAAAAAAAAGATGGCTCTATATTGGTTGTGTGTAAGTCACCAACAATATTTTTTCTGCTTGTTGGGTTTTAAGATATTTCCTTCTAAGATTATTTATATGATGCATAGGCTCTCATTAAGAACTGTCTTGGCTCATTTGTTGAGTTTCTTTTCTGTAAAAGAGCATTAGTGAATTATTGCATCTGTATTTTATGCTTGCAAATTTATTGTGTCCTTAATACAACAATGAACCCAAAGAATTTTAAAATACATTAGCTTTAGCTTTCTTGACATTTCATTTTATTTTGGGGTGCTTTTGTTTTGTTTTGTTTATTTTCCTTCTGGATATCTAAAGCAGGCAGGGCAAGTGCTCTTTCCATGAATGACTGTCCTGGACTCAATGCTTCATTTTAGTTTCACTTTTCTGCTGAGAGGAAACGACTATCACAGTTTTTAGGTTATAACTAAATACAGTAAAATCTTTATTAATATAGTTATCAATCATAATACCAGAAATTCAGAGCTTAAAAATACCAAACTGGTTGTTTAACTGAATTTACCTTTATACAGAAGTGATGATCATACAGTATTAAGGCTTGCAGAAAAATAGCCAATGATCTTCATACACACTTCTCTAAGATTAGTTGAAGAAGGATATTTAGCAACTGCTGAAACATTTTCAATGGTGACATGTGATACAGCTCAGTTTTAGATTTTGTTGATGCAACAAGATACCTAAGAAACAGGGTATGATGGCACATTCCTGTAATCCCAGCTCCAGTCATTTTCAGGCCCCTTTGGACTATGGTTACAGTGGCTCTGAGCACCTGGTCAGCTTATAACAGGGAAACAAGTCCCTACACAGTTGTGTATGTGCAGGGCACTTGTGAGCTATCTTTTCAAACATTTGACACTTTTACACCTTTGGGCCTATGATGGTCGTGGTTTGACCAATTCCTGAGATGACTTCAATGCATCTTTATCCCTGTCTCCATGAAAATTATCTGGCTTCTTCTAAATGACACTAATTTCCAGTCACATATTGCTTGAATGCAACTTTCCAAGAGTCCTTGCTTACTTTCTGGAACATCCACAAATTTTTCATGTCATACTACTCTGCTTTTTGTCCATAATTCTCTGTGTAAATCGAGTAAAGAATTTGTTCACATCCATACCACTGCTTGGATACTTCACTGTCTTAAAATTCCCTCTGCCAATATTATCTAGTCCCTATCATTTAATTTCATCCTCAAATAAAGTATTTCGACATGGACAAAACATAAAAAAGTTCTTTGCCAGAACATGAAATACATGATCTCCTGTCCAGTTTCCAACAGAAACCTCTTTCACATCTAAAACCTAATGAGCGCAGTCTTAAGGGCCACAAACCTATCACCATTCTGGTCTTGTAAACATAAGCAAAAACTGTTCATAACCTCCATTTACAACATTCTAATGCTTCTCTACCATGCACTTTTAAGCCTTCCCTCAAATAAGTTCCAAAGGCATGAGAAACACATACTCATATATAGTCACAGCAGTGGCACCATTTCTTGTATTACTCAGATTTTCATCACTTTGATAAGATATCTAAGAAAAAAAATTTAAGAAAAGAAAAGTTTGACTCATGGCTTCAGTGGTTTAAGTTCATGGTAAATTGGCTTCAAGGTAGAAACATCATGCCAGATGCACATGGCAGAGGAAAGCTACTCGCCTCATGGCGGTTAGGATGAGAAAGAAAAGGGAGAATGAAGTAGCTTGAGAAAAGATGTATCACTCGAAGGCAATGCTTCATTGACCTACTTCCACCAACTAAATTCTACCTTTTCTTTCTGTCCATTTAGCTATGTCAGTAGGTTAATCCATTGATGACATTTAGCACCACCCCATTAGCAAATCACTTTTCTGAAAGTCCCATTTTGGAGTACATGAAATTTTTGTGGAAATCTAGAGATAAAATCATAACAAGCTTTTTTCAATGTAAAGGTTTTAGTGTTACAAAAGTTTTCTCATATTTAAGCGAATCTGTTTCACAACTTGTAATCTCAAGTCTTTTTTTTTTTTTGGCACCAGGAATTGAACTCAAGACCTTGGGCTTGCCATGAAGCCACTGTGCTGCTAAGTTACATCCCTGGCCCTTAATCTCAACTCTTAAAACAACTCAGACTAGATACGTTCCTATTTTGGCCCTTCATGTGTTTTGGTATGGTAAACAGTCACCTTTGCTCTAGGCTGAACCTCTGAAGACATGAGATTCAGACGCTTGGTCTTTCTGGGTGAACAAATTCAGATACACTTCAATTTTTGAGGTTATTTTGACAAAATAACAAAAATGTACACAAATACTCTGGGTGAACTGAATCAAGGGAGGACTCAACAAAATAAAATCAAGCCCTAGCAACGGTCCAAACTGACAGAAGACAGAATCTGTGTTATAGCACCTATCTTCCATTGCTGATTCACAAGGAGTTACTTGTCACTAAAAAGACAAAAATAAGAGCGAAAATAATGATCTTTAAATGAATAACTATTTTTTGAAATGGTACTGCAGACTGAACCCATGGCCTTGTCCAGGCTAATCATGAGCTCTATCACTACACCACACACTCAAACCACAAAAACCTTTTCCCAAACCTGCATAACCAGTGTTAACCAATACACAAATTGACATTTTAGTATAGTATTAGTTTGTGCCCAGTATTCCAACATACTGAAACAGAGATGTTTTCAGAACATATTTTAGTCTGTTTTGCAGTGAATCACATCATCAGGAAAATAGTAACAAAAACCAGTGAAGTTACTAGCAGTGGTTGCTTTTCAGCATACTTGCATTCAGTCCTAATCCTTTATGCTTTCTAGTTTTGCCATCTTATTCATATTTATATAACCATATCCAATTCTTTTGATACACTGAATGAATGATTAGCCTGTTTAACATTAAAGATATAGAAGACAGAAAGAAGGGAAAGGAATGAGAAGTGAAGAATTGATGACATAGTAATATAATCATTATCAAATTATCTTCTCTAAACATTGGTCTTGCTTTACCCCAGAATTTTCTTTTTGTTCTGAACAGAGTGAATTTTTTTATGTTTTTATCTTTTTAACTATACTCACTCAATTATTACACCACACTTTTATTATGGTTTTCTTATATAGACACTCTTCTTTTAGGTAGTTTACTTAACAATATTGGAATTCTTTTTAATTTTACAATGAGATTAGATTAAATAATGTTCATAGTCTCTGTTTCTAGTGTGTCACAGGATTTGCCCCTTTGGTGAGTACTTACTTTGTAACTGACTGGAAGATCTTGACAATCTTGAGAACATCCACTGATTTTCTTACTCAAACATTCATTTATATGGCAGTTTCTCTCATCTGAGCCATCGCCACAGTCATCATTATTGTCACAGAGACTTCCACTGGGAATGCACCTGCCATTTTTGCACATAAAAAATGAACTGTTGCATGACTGCTCTGGAAAAAGAAAATAAAACAAATGGAACATAAAGGATGTGCCATTTTTTACATTACAGTAGTTGAAAACATCCACAAATATGATGACTTATCTGTCAAAATTATAATAAATATATGTACATCTAAAAAGCTTTTTAGTCAATACAATATGTTATACACAAACTGAAGAAAACCAGGGGAAAAGTGTATTTTCATGTTCTGCACTTATTGCAACTCTAGCTTCACTTCAAAAATTAACATTCACAATGAGTATCTGTTGCAAACTTAATGGGCTATCTCTCTCCCATCTACACGGTGAAGAATGAGTTTGAGAGTATGATGATATTTTGACGTTTCCCCCATCTACAGTGGTCTGAGAAATTATGTCACTAAAAATTAACAATACAGAATAGGTAGATTCCAAAATCCTTTTTCTTTCAGAAAATATAATACTGACATTTTTAAGTAGGGCATGAAAAGGACATTGATGGTGAATAATGGTTATTCTAAATATAGCTTTCGAAAGGAGTTTAGATTTTACAGCTACTCATAACTGGATGACTTGAACATTACTCATTAACATACATGTTTTACAAAGTCTATTAACATGTAAATGGCATAAGAAAAGATCTAATTGAGTTTATTCTAAAATATATGAAGAATATATGCTGCCTTTGAACTAGTATAATGATAAATAAATAAATGTATGTATAAATTTATGTTCAAATAATATGCAATTTATTTCATGTTGCCTAAGTTTGAATACTGTTTCAGAGTAAATCCTTTAAAATGCACTTATTATTTAAAATCTTAATTGGTACATAATAACTGCACACATTTATGAGTTACAGAATGATCACATGATGCTCTCATTAAATTTCAAATTATTTTATGTTAGAGTTTTCAAATAGCCTCATATGTGGAAATTAACTTCATGTAAGATTTTATGAAAAAAATGTGTTTCGAATGGCTGGAGGGACAGGGTAATGAATCTATCAGAGCCATTGTTTCAAATCGTCTTATGTTTTACACAGAATTAAATTTCAGAAATGAACCACAAAGCATAGTTTATTACTAGGATGATCCTACATGGTATCGCTAGAGCTATCACATCCTAATAATTTGCATTCCCTTTCAACGAGTATCAAATTGGGCAGAAACTTCATCACAGTTTTGGCATTAAAAAATAAATTTTGGAATAACATGCTGTTGTATATTTCTGTACCTGCATTTTTACACTTTGGGTTTAAAGGTGCTTCATCAGAATGGTCAGGACAGTCAAAGTCTCCATCACACTGCCACTGAGTATTTAAAAGACATCGCCCATCCGCACAACGAAATTCTTCTGCACTACACTGTCGGTATCCTAGCGAAAAAGAAGAAAGTCTGACTCATTCACATAATAAATATTAACTAAGACTTCATCCTCTTAACACACACAATTGCTAATTTACTATGAGTTCACTCATGTCTTCTCTGGAAGTAATTCTCATTTCTATCCCTCACATTAATCACAGATAGAAGAGATACATGTGGTTTTAAAGTAAAACTAGAAAATAAAGTTGGAAAGAATGTACTCTTATTGTTTCTAGATGAAAAAATAAGAGGTCAACATTGACTCACCACAGTCAACTGCTGTCTGTATCTCAGGGATTTTTCTTAGGATGGAAAGCAGAAATGAAAGCTATTAGGATATGTTTTTCAAGACTGACTTGGTTAGGTATAGTAACAGAACATATGGATGCACTCACTCTGAGCTATAACAGTAATTCTCAAAAGCTGTAATGTCAGGTTTATGTTTAGGAAGCAGCAGTCCAAGTGTAAAGAAATTGTTAAAATGAGAAAAAAATTCAAAGTAAATTTATAGAGTAATAAGTAAATTCTACCAAAATTATCCTATATACTGATGCTTAGAGTTATTAAAAAGTTTTATTCAAATTACAAAATAAAACCCATCATTTGTTTGTGTTCATATCTTTGTCTATTTTTATGTGAAAATCATTTCACTTTTAATATCATTTTAGAATGGATTTTTTCCTATTTTCATCAATAATAAAAATAGTCATTTCTATTAGATCTTCTTGATAAATCTGGGCAAATGTTCTACTTTTAGAAGGAGATATTTTTTAACACTTAAAAGATGAACAAAATTTCCATGGGAAAATAATTCAACAGTGTGCAACTCATTTAAATGTTTATCACATTGCACCATAAAAGTAGAAGTTTCTAAAATATACAGTTGCCATAATACTTCTTCCCAATCTCTCCTTCACTACATCCTCTCAGTCAGTAAGTACATTCACGTTATGCTACCCTAGAAACAATGAAATTCCATCTATATTCTTTTCTTCTCTGTACTTCCTGCTTGTTTACTTGGCTTCTTCTAGTTAATCTTTAAACAATCAACACTTCAGTTCTATAATATGTACTTTCTGAAATTTATCTTAGGGACAACAAATATCAAGCAGCAATTGTCATATTTAAAGATGTCTCAAAATTCTGTCTTTGTTCTTCTGCAGCATTTGACGTTGTTGACCATACCACCTTGGAAGGAGCTCCCTGAAAATATTTAAAGTCTACTCTCTTGGGTTTTTTATTAATCTAGCTTTGCTGTCCTAGTCTGACTTTCTATTCTCTTTCTATATGAAATCCTCTCCTGTTTGCCCCTAAAGTATTGCACATTTCCACTTTTGGTCTATTTTCTTTCCTTCTTTCATTCTACATTGTGTGGATATCCTCACAAAATTAACATTACATTTCATCATCATGTTTTTGATCTCTACAACCATATTTTCAAATATTCACTATGTAACTAAGCATAATTAATGTTTCTTATTTAAGAGATACAAAAATCTTCTTTGTCACATCACTTTCCATGTCCATAAACCTGGCCCTTCACCTCCATTTTCTAAAGCTTATTAATAACACCTACCAAATCAGTCAACCTAAAAATTATTTTTTTCCTCACATCAAACTGTAAATAAACTCACACATCTGTAGTTTCTAGTCTTTCTAGTCCACCATTCTCTCCCTGGCTCAGAAGCACATTTAACCATAGAATTATTCCTGTAAACTCCTAACCAGTTTATGCGGCCCTTACTGCTCTCCTCTTCCATGGCAATATTTCCTCCACTCTGCTGAAAATGATGGTTCAGGAACATGACTTGTACATTGGATTGCGCCATTCCGTTCTCACATTTCAAAATGTATGCTGGCCTCAGAGGCAAAACAATTAAATACAAATTATCTAACATTGTATTTGAGGCTGTTTCTAATCTAGTCCCAAATTAACTTTTTAACTTCGACTTAACCTCACAGAACACTAATTGCTATTTATCAACCACATCAACTTATAGGTCTTTGTAAACACAGCCAGAATTTAGTATGGGCCTGGACCTGTTCCACTTAACACATCAACCCTAAGATTTAAGCACTATTAGTACACATATTTTATAGATGAATGAACTGAGGTGCAGGGATGTTAAGTATTTTCTCAAGGTCACACAGCTACTAAGCGGCAAAACTGGAACCCAGGTATCCAACACCAGAATCCGTGCTGTGACCTGCATGTGATGCTCCAAAGCTATGTCCTCTGACCAGAACTCTGCTCACATTCTTTAGTGCCTCACTTGAGAATTATTTTCTTAGTTTTGATCTAAGGGGTTGTGATTCTTCTTATTTAGCAAAGTATACTTTTATATTGCCTTTCTGCTTTTTTCTGCTTGTGATTTCTTCAACTCATGTATCTATTTCATTCATTTTTATGTCCACTACATTTAATGTCTAGCAGAAGGGAAATAGAAATATCTCTGCCTTGGATTTATACTCTGAGTCATTAAGTAAATTTTAAAATATCACATGTAACACATGACTTAATGCAGAAATTATCCTAAAAACTGATATTCTCTGACTCCAAAGAGAGTTATATCAAAGACCAAGGCTATATTCACTGCCCAGAGATGGAACAAGAGGACACTAAATCTGCCACCATCGTGGCCGTTTAAGAAATCTACAGCTTTGCCTTATATGTGTGCGTATGTATTCACGTATGTGTATTGAAATATTTTACAAAACCACTAGACTTATGTAAGGTTTTCATTTCAATTGACTATTGTTATATGATTGTAAATCTTATTTATTATTTTTTTCACAAAAAACATACAAAGGTATGTATATAGTATAAATAATATTTATTTGATTACATATGTAATAAAAATATAAATTATGCAATGACAATATTACATTTTATGAAATTACTGGGATCCTAAATAGTAAAGTCAAGGAAAGTATTAAATCATCAGACTTTTATCTGAAAATTCTAAATGGAACTTTTTTTTTCACTTAAGTAATTGATTTGGCTACCACAATGAATAAGCCAGCCTTGAGCCATCTTTGAAGTTCGAAGTACTTCAAACTGAAGACACTATTAAAATAAAATATCTGTTAAAGATTTTTTCCAATATGATTGCTCTCTGAATAAATATACTATATCTAGGAATGATTTTCAAATAAATACATAATTTATGCTAGAGCTTACAAAAGTAATATGGCTATTATTGAACTTACTCATCTTCAATGACATCAGTAAATGTGTCTGTCTTGGTTAGCTTTAAAATGTATTCCTGCAATCACTTTAAATGTCTCTTTTCCTGAGAATCTCCTCTGTGAAAAGTTTGGACACACTCACCACACTTCAGGAGCTCATCGGAACCATCTCCACAGTCGTCGTCATGATCGCAAACAAACTGCTTGGGAATGCAGACTTTATTATGGCACATGAAAGCATTGTCATCACATGTATTATTGGGCGCTAAGAGAGACATCACAAGAATAAATTTAGATGAGGACATACTTTCACTTTTTCAAACTAAAGTGTTGGAAAATCAGTAAAGTCATATCCAATAATTTGTTATGTAGAGAAAGAACTTCATTTAATATCCAATGTATCAGATAATCTAATAGTCTCATGTATATATTAGAACTATACATACATAATTCAAAGAAAGTGCACATGCATAATTCAAAATTTTAGTATTTGTAATTTCAACTACTACTTTACAGTAGCCTGACATTTCAGATCATGTAATAATTTGTAAGATTTCAGAAGTATAAAATCAAATGTTCATATGTTAGAACAAAATCTCTCAGCTAATAAATGCCTGGGTCTTTTTCTCTACTTGTGCCTATACTATGTCAGTAGAGTGATCAATGTGTTCTTTCCTTGTGAAAAATGGAGCTGAGAAGAGGATCAAATGCTATGGTTCATGACGAAAACAAAAATCAGGAGGACTGGGGAAGTTACTGTTTTTAAAAAGAAAATAAAAGCCGGGCGTGGTGGCGCATGCCTTTAATCCCAGCACTCGGGAAGCTGAGGTAGGAGGAGCGTTGTGAGTTCGAGGCCGGCCTGGGCTACAACGCGAGCGCAAGGCCGGCCTGAGTTACACAGTGCGACCCTGCCTCAAAAAAATCAGGACTGGAAGTTTGGCTCAGTGGCTTACGCGCCTGCCCTGGTAGGCGCGAGGTTGTGAGTTCAATCCCCAGTACCGCAAAAAAAAAAAAAAAAAAAAAAAA